>JAODAL010018295.1:0-75157 GCA_025379985.1 Phyllomedusa bahiana
ATTCCCCATTTCATAGCATTCGCTGCATGTGCTAGCATGTTGGTGGTGGTTAAACACCTAAGATTCTTCCCTCTACTTATGCGTTTACGGCAAAGGGGGGCATATGACATCGCTGGAGGAATCAGAGGCTTGCTCAAAAAGGCCCAGGGCTTGAGAGGTCCTGGACCTTTTTGACGGCGAAAAAGCGAGGAGGGGGTTTCCGCTGACCGTGGCTGGCGGAATCATATCAGCGGACTTCTGCGTCCGCCCTCTCCCTTTTTGAGGCGGGACACGTATTGACACTACCCAATCGTCTTCATCCTAGTCCAGTGATGAAGCGCTCGAAAGAAAATTCTGCTGAAAAAAGACCACAATGGATCCGCAATGTCATCATCATCATCAACACCAGGTGACTTGGTCCTCCTGAAAATTCTGCTCCAGGAGCTGCGGGCTAAAAGCAAGAGGAAACTGCAAGGCGTGCCGACCGCCGGGATTTTGCCGATTGCCCCGGGTTCCTTTTCCTCCTCTGATGGCATGAGTAACGGGGCGTCAGAGCAGACAAAAATCATCTTTTTGGGCCTCTTCATCTTTTAACACGCCTCCTGACCCAAACCGCATGTTGTCATCAAAGAGGTCTTCAGAAAATAGATTATCCACAGTGGTGGGTACACGAGTTGACATTTGGGCTGCCTTCGCCACATGTTGGATGGATGCTGAGATGTATGATGACATTTGTGGCCGTGACTGGGAGGAACGAGGAGGTAAGACTGCCGGATACAGGTTGCATTAACCACTGAAGAACAGATTGGCGACGCTGTTCGTTACTAAGATTCACAGGGCCCTGACCCAGCGATGAGAGGCCTGACGGTCCTGCAACTGATGATCCGCTGGCATGCGTTTTGTCGCCAGCGCTGGAAGCACCTTCTCTCGTACCTCTACCTCCATGTCCTACCCCCCTCTTTGCTCGCTTACCACCTGAATTTCACTCCATGTTCAGAAAGATAAAAATTTGAGAAGGTATGGAAGAGTTTTGGAAAGTCTCTTATTAAAAGACGGCAAATCACAGCTACTCTCAAATTCCTCAAATCAAAACAAAAGTGCTGGATTCAAATTTAAGTGCAAGGTACCTCTATCAACAAAGCTTGACTGACCAAAAGTGAAAAAATACCTATCTGAAATGTATACGGATAATAAAAGGTATTTTTGGCACCTATAAATACACCTGCGGTGACTACAAAATTGCTGTATTCAAATTCAAGTGCAAGGTGGCTCTATGAACAAAGCTGGCCAACGCCAAAGTGAAAAAAACACGTATCTGAAATGTATACGGATAATAAACAGCAGGGGCGTCGCTTGGCTGTTTTATTCGGGGCTCGAGCCCCGAATAAACACCCCGGGGCCCCCAGTCTCCCGGGCTCCAGGCCTCTGCGCTGGGCCTGGAGCACCCCACTGGCTCTTCAGCTGCATGTGCATCCGCTGGACGCCCCACACAAACTGAGGGCTCTGCGGGGCAGAGAGCGAGCACTCCCTGCCCCGCAGACAGTGTCGGAAACCCCCAGGTCCTACAAACCCCGGGCTGCCGGGTCCTCACAGCGCTGAGGACCCGCCGCGGCCCTGTGCGCCTCAGCCGGCAGCGTCGCGATGACATCCCGTCATCGCGATGCTGCCTGTCCTCGGGCGCACAGCGCGTCATAGGCCGTGCGCCCGAGGAGCTGCCGGAGGAGCGGGGGCTGAAGAGGGACGGAGCGCGCATCTCGCCGGGGGAGTTAAGGTGAGTATGAATGTTGTTATTTTTATAGCGTTTACCTGCCTCAGTGCCCCTATATACTGCCTCAGTGCCCCTATATACTGCCTGTGCCCCTATAATGCCTGCCTGTGGCCCCCATATCCCTGCCTGTGGCCCTATAATGCCTGCCTGTGGCCCCCATATACTGCCTGTGACCCCCATATGCTGCCTGTGGCCCCCATATCCCTGCCTGTGGCCCCCTATATACCTGCCTGTGCCCCTATAATGCCTGCCTGTGGCCCCAATATGCTGCTGTGTCCTTTTATACCTGCCTGTGGCCCCCATATACTGCCTGTGGCCCCCATATACTGCCTGTGGCCCCCATATACTGCCTGTGCCCCCATATCCCTGCCTGTGGCCCCCATATCCCTGCCTGTGGCCCCCATATGATGCCTGTGCCCCTATATACCTGCCTGTTGCCCCATATACCTGCCTGTTGCCCCCATATACCTGCCTGTGCCCCCTATATACTGCCTCAGTGCCCCTATATACCTGCCTCAGTGCCCTTATATACCTGCTTGTGGCCCCCATATACTGCCTCAGTGCCCCCATATACTGCCTCAATGACCCTATATACCTGCCTGTGGCCCAATATACTGCCTGTGCCCCCTATATACTGCCTTTGGCCCCATATACCTGCCTGTGGCCCCAATATACTGCCTCAGTGCCCCCATATACTGCCTCCCATATACTGCCTCAATGACCCTATATACCTGCCTGTGGCCCCATATACTGCCTGTGCCCCCCTATACCTGCCTGTGCCCTCCTATACCTGCCTATGGCCCCTATATAATGCCTCACTGCTCCTATATATTGCCTCAGTGTCCCTATATTCTGCCTCAGTGCCCCCATATACTGCCTGTGGCCCCCATATACCTGCCTGTGGCCCCCATATACCTGCCTGTGGCCCCATATAACTGCCTGTGGCCCCATATACTGCTTCAGTGCCCCTATATACCTAACTGAGGAGACTGCTATACCTAAAATTAAGGAGTTGCTGGAAATGTGAGGATTCTAAGATATTTGTGTCCAAATCCTCAGGGACGAGTATTGGCCGGGAGCAATCAGCATGAAGGTGTGAACCGGATGGAGAAGAAAAGGGAAAGTGAATGACGCTGATCAGAAAAGACGTCTCCGGTGAGTTACTAAATGTAACAGCAGGGTAATCACTTATATGTCTGCAGAGTCTACATACAACTAGTATCTACCACTATATGGCCCCTGTATGGCGGTGGTATATGTAATCAGAGCCTGTGTACAGCTGATAGTCACATGTGGGGGTCGCGTTCGGTCAGGGTCTGGCAGGATTATTTGAGCCTTAAGTAGTAATAGTTTTGGGTCTTGGTTTTGTAGGAGTGTTTTTAGTCACAATCACTTGTCTGGTAGATTGCTCCATGTATCGGTGGATTATTTGGTGACTGTTTAGGGGTATTGTCATATGAAGGTGAGAAGTTCTGAAAAAGTAAATTTGTCATTGGTGATTTTTACTGTACATTGACTGCTGAGGAGATGGACGGATCTGTGTGGGATGTGCAGAAAATTTGTGACAGGAACAGAAGGTTTTTCTCTGTGTAAAAAAACATCCGCAGTCAACATGAGGCGGGAAAAAACACAAAGGGCCCGAGCCCCGGATGTTTTAGGACCCTAGCAACGCCCCTGATAAACAGTATTTTTGGCACCTATCAATACACCTGTGGTGACTACAAAATTGCTGGATTCAAATTAAAGTGCAAGGTACCTCTATCAACAAAGCTTGACTGACCAAAAGTGAAAAAAACACCTATATGAAATGTATACTGATAATAAAAGTGGAGTTTTGCACCTAACAAATAGACCTGCAGTTACTAGAAAAGATCTGTATCCTAATAAAAGTTCAGGCTGGCCAACATCCAAGTAATATTTAAACAGAAAACTGTTAATAATAAAGCTATTGCAATGCAATGTCTATACTAAGTCTGGGTGCACAATATCCAGTATCCTTTAAAGAGTTTGTCTGTGTTCGCCCGCACCCCCCCCCCCTGCTCCCCCCGTGGCTTTACAGCGGTAGATGCTCCTTTAAAATTCTCAGCCTAACTACCTAAAATCTGTAAATCTCTGATCTACCTAAATTTCTAAGGTTCACAGCTAAAAGTATAGCTGTCTCTGTGAACAAATAGAATAATTTCGCTGAGCTGTTTGCACAGAGGCAGAGCGCACGTCCTACTCCTTTGAGATACTGACACACACTGATCATGAACAGGAAGGGCTGTTCTATGTAAAACAAGGTTATGTTATTTTTCCAGCCAATCGCAACCATACACATCCCAGTCATGACGTCGCACACACAGCTCACTCTGCTCTATTCTCTAAGCTGATTTGCTGGCCGCCAAAATGACAGGAAGCGCTGAAAATGGCGCGATATTAATAGATTATGCACAGATTTTAACCTAAATTTTATCGCGTGATCTCAAAAATCCGATCAACATAAAAACCGTGCTGATTTCAACTTTGTCGATAATAATCGCTCAATTCTATTCCTGATCACTGTGTCCAGTTGCTAGGCATCTAGACACTTCTGCTTCTTCTCTTCCTCCTGTGCCTGGTTTCCTCCATGCTTTGGATCATGCGTTCTCCTGCTGCCAGAAGACAGTGTTTAGTTCCTCAGGCTTCTGTTTCTGTGCTCTATTTTTTTTTCTTCCTGCCTCTTTATGATGAGCTCATTTAGGGTTGGTATTTAAAGTTTTTTTTAAAGACTTTTAAAAACCTCCCTAACACCTTCCACTGTGCTGAAATAGAATATAACCCATACTTACCTCTCCCATCTCCACTGTTCCAGTGCTGCCAGAGATCCAATGTCCTTCTCAGTTCCTCACTGATGACATCATGCTCATGGATCACATGATGCTGCAACCAATCTCTGGCCGCACCGTAGGACCACAGAGATCAGTGATTGGCTGCAGCATCATGTGATCCATGAATGTGATGTCATCAGTGAGGCGTGGAGCTTTGGTAGCATCTGCCTTGTCCTTTGCATACTTTGCCTGATCTTTTCAGTACTACTCCTAGTCCTGACTCCTGGTCACTGCTGACTATGCCCTTACTTTGTACTTTGGGTACCAGACCTAATTCTTATAATCATGCTCCTGGCTACTCATAACTATGCTTGTCACGAGTGGTCCCGCAGCTCCTCGCCCGGGCTGCGGGCGCACTCGTGCGGCCGCCCGTCGAGTCCCGGCGGCTACTGCCAGTTCCCCGGCTCGGGTCCCGGCCCCCTCCTTACCTGACCCCGCTCCTGCGTCCTCTCGCCTCCTGGCTGGCTGGTATGCGCATGCCCATGCCTTTGGCGCGCGCACGCCGGCTCTCGGGGATTTAAAGGGCCAGTACGCCCATTATTGGTAAAGGCTGGCAGGTGACCCTATTTAACCCCCTTCCTTCCGGTTCACCTTTGCCGGATCTTTAGTGCCTTACTGCCTTTAGAGAAAGCGTCTTCTGCCTCGTAGCCTGTCTTCCGTGTACCGAACCTTTACGCTCCTGTTTCTCGACCACGAACCTTTGCCGCCTGCCCTGACCTCTTGCCTGTCCCCGACTTCGCCTACGTCTCACGATTTTGTACCACGCACTGCCTTGGCTGCCACCGCAAGCAAGTCACGCCAGTGGGGCGACCTGGTAGTTCTCCGCCGCAGCAAGTCCATCCCGCTTTGCGGCGGGCTCTGGTGAAAACCGGGTTCTACTTAGATTCCGCCCCCTGGTACGGCTTACACCATCGCTTGCGGTGGTCCAGCGGATCCACTACCAGCATCCGTTACAATGCTCCTGTCTGGACCCTTTATACCATGACTTTTTCCTGTACTGTTGTACTTTTGACTACACCTCACTCCAGAGGTGCTACCACCATTAATATGGAACAATTATGTGGACTAAGACCTGGGGATCTTCCTGCAGCAAAGTACACACTCCTTGTGGGGTGAAAACCAGGGAGTAACAAAGACTCGCACCCCAGTTCACCCTGCATCTAATGGATTTCAGCTTAAAGCTTGTAGATTCCAATACATGACCATAACAATGTGATTGCTCTTCTATATAGTCATATGTATACATTTGTGTCAGAGTTTCATTTATAATTCAATGTTTCTCTTGTAAGCATTACCAATTTCCCATATTTTGTCACATAGAAATGTGACTTTGAATGATCCTTTCATTGCTTGCAGGGATATGCTTCACACTTCATTTGGCTGCTCTTGTTGGTTAGCCTCATCATTGCAAACACAAAGGCAGGGTGCTTCAGGGTCTTCTGTCAGTGTAGGGTTAAGGCTGCCATTTTAAAATGTTGTCTAATCAGTAAAAAATACAAAACAGTAACATAACATGATAAAAGAGAATGCAGCAAAGTTACTGGAGGTCATTCCATAATATCCAGAGATGTCTTACTGGAAGACTACTGGCAGAATATGATTCTCCACAGTTGTTTTGTGGTAGATATTTCTTCAGAAAGGTTCACATATTATTTTTGAACCGTATTCCACCAATAATTTTGAAAATTAAGGAATGAAAGTATTTGCAGAACACCGGGCCACATGTATGAAAACTGTCTAGGTCTAAAATTCACTTTGTTGCCCCTTTCATTTCATATAGTGCACTGTAAAAATAAAAGGGGCGGTCTGATTGGATGCTATAGGCAACAAAGTGGGTTTTAGACAGTTTTCATACATGTGACCTACTGTGTTATATCATCACCATATAGAAAAAGTACCACTTTCCTTTCTACCAAAGAGGGGTAATGCTTGCAAACTCAGGGGAACATGTATGAACTGTGCTGCGTCAGCTTTCTGGCGTGAAGTCCGACAAAAATATTGTGGCTGGCCATGTCTGATGTACACTGCTCACAAAAAGTTAGGGATATTTGGCTTTTGGTTAAAATGAATAAACATAAAAAATTGTTAAACTTAAAATTGCTAAAAAAAAAATTTAATACATTAAATGTGACCATCTCTTAACTTCAGAATGCACATGTCAATCTGTTTCAGTACTTTGTGTTTAAATGTTTCAGTACTTTTTGTACAACTTACTGATCAATAGCATGGAGCTTAATAGCAAAATTCACAATAGCTGTTTGATAACAAATAAATTTAGAGGATCGATTTGAATTGGGATTTAAACAGTCCTCCTCATCATGATGTTGACATTTTGACATCATGAGACCAAGACAACACCTTACAATTGATCAACAGTACCTTGCTAAGGCGAAGCTTCAAGCAGGATGCTCTGAGACGGAAGTTGCCACTGAGTGTCACAGACTGTCATTAGCAGGTTGCAACACTGATACAGAGAGACTGGAAGAGTCACAGAAAGGCAAAGAAGTGGACGTGCTTTGACTTCATTACACACAGTTGACTGCTTCATTGTAAACAATGCCCTGCAAAATAGGATGATGAATGTCACACAACTCCTTGCATGTTTAAGGGATGGGAGAGGCAACCAAGTGTCATGTGAGACCATTCGTAACCATTTACATCGACGTGGTCTGTGTGCTAGACAACCTGACCACACAACCAGGTACAGGCATCCCTGGTCCATCATTGGGAGCATCTATGATGGACCAGGGATCAGTGGTCCCTAGTGCTGTTCAGTGATGATTCAATCTGAGCAGAAATTATGGACAGTAATGTGACTGGAGATGTCAAGGAGAGTGCTATGCATCATCCACTGTTGCCACCAGACGAACCTTTGTGGTGATGTTACAGTGTGGGCAGGTGTGTCTAGTCAATACAGAACTTTGTGAATGGTACAGTGACAAGCCTCTACTACTTGAATAACATCATCAATCCAGTCATTGTGCATCTGCATGAGCAACACAGGGCTTATTTTATCTTTATGTATGATAATGCTCCACCTCATCGAGGTCATGGCTGTTGGAGATTGGGGTACCTCAAATGGATTAGCCTGCACTTTCTCCAGACCTAAACCTCTAGTATCAGCTGAGTCGCCGTGTAGAAGCTTGTAACTCTTTTCCCCTGAACCTCAAAGACCTGAAGGGCGCCCTTCAAGAACAGTGGAATGCCGTGCCTCAACTTTCAATAACTCCACTTGTGAACAGCATGAGATGTTGCTGTAATTGATGCTCAAGGCCAGATGACACGTTATTGAAACATTGACATTTTTTGATGGTGTATAACCTCTATTGTTGTTTGCTTTAGTTTTATTAAATTGTTTGAGATGAGAAGATCAACATTGCATACTACAACTTAAAAGGCCGACTTTAAGGATAAAATATCACTATAGCATGAAATTTTTATGTTTTCAATAAATTTCACCCGAAAGCCAAAAATCCCTAACTTTTTGTGAGTAGTGTATTTTTAAAATATATAGATACTGTATATCAGATGGGCATTTGAGTTTCAACTACAGCTTATATTGTGTCCAATGGGTGGGAAAGAAGGTTATATATTGCTGTCCAGTGGATGGGCATGTTTTGATAGCAGTTGGCAGTATTCCCTGGTGCCCAGGGGTTTGGGAATAATGTTGGGGCTTAATATTTATTGTAAGAGTTTTTTCAACATCTATGGTTGTCAACGTGATAACTAGAGATGGGCGAATGTCTCAAAAATTCGATTTGCCAACTTCGCCGAATTTTCCGACAAAATCCGTTTCGTCCCGAATTACTTCGGGACGAATCGTGTTAAAAAAACAGCTATTTCCTGGCTGCAGAGAGCATGTAGGGTGCTGTAGAACATTGTGCCATGCTTAAATATGCAGAGGGAGCTTGAATTGGTCTTCATACAATGCTGTGTTTTAGTATGACACGCACATGACTGCCGCCGCTCTTAGAATCGCTTCACTCTAAAATTCCCTGGGCACTTACGGGGGCAAAACTGACCAAAAAACTGAAGCGGGAATGCAGCCTGATAAAGTCATGGCAGCGCCAGCTGGAAAAAAACAAGCTGAGGGCTAAGATCCTACGATAGCGTCAAAGAACACAGTAGTAGGTTACCGGAACCGCCACAGATCGCAGCACAGTAAGGGGACCATGGCAATAGCCACGCCAGGGAGCGGAATCTAAGTAGGTCCCGGTTTTCACCAGAGCCCGCCACATAGCGGGATGGACTTGCTATGGCGGGATTCTACCAGTTCGTTACCCCTGACGTGACCTGCTTGCGGTGGCAGCCAAGGTGTAGCGAGGTACAAAATCGTAAGGCAGACTCGGAGTAGGGGACAAGCGTAAGGTCAGGAAAGCCAGCAAGGATTGTGGAGGAGGAGGCAGAGGCGGTTTTTCCTGTCTGTAATTTGGACATACGATTCACATTCTTCATACTGAAGAAGCTCATCCAAAGCCAGTTTTGCAGCATTTGCTTGTGCTTCAGTATTCCAGTTTTGTACTAAATTCCATCACTAATGGCACCGAATGCAAAATAAGCACCTAAAACATTCCCTGTAGTTACGGTCTCCTTCAATTCCATACACTGCATTTCAACAAATTGGTGTCACGCAGAAACTGGATTCAAACTACCACGTTTATACTTCATAATAAACTCCTTTGGAACTTTTTTAGGTATTAATGAAGAAGCTGATGGAGGTAGAATTGCCTTGGCCAAAAATGGTTTCGGAACATTAGCAAACTGACTACGGAGGATTTCTGTATAGTACTTGAGTTTGTCCTCTCTCTCAGCAGCTGGAAAAAAGGCTCCCATTTTGGACTGGAAGCGAGGGTCCAAGAGGGTGGAGAACCAGAAGTTATCCCTCTGCTGGATGGTGACTATTCGTCTGTCACTAGCCAGGCAAATCAGCATGCTGCGGGCCATGTGCTCAAGTGATTCTGAGGGACTTCCTGCCTCCATCTCCACTGTATACTGCCATGGTGCTTGGGGGACAGTGGCACAATGAGTGTGGAGGTCACAGCAGCAGCATGAGGTCAGAGAGTGGCACAATGACACAGTGTGGAGGTCACGGCAGCAGCCACAGCAGCAGCATGAGGTCAGAAAGTGGCACAATGACATTCTGGAGGTGGAAAAAACAGGAGTAGGACACAGAGTGGCACAATGACAGAGGGTGGAGGGCACAGCAGCAGCCACAGCAGCAGCATTAGGTTAGAGAGTGGCACAATGACAGAGTGTGGAGTGCAAGGCAGCAGCCACAGCAGCAGCATGAGGTAAGAGAGTGGCACAATGACAGAGTGTGGAGCAGCCACAGCAGCAGCATGAGGTCAGACTGTGGCACAATGACATTCTGGAGGTGGAAAAAAACAGAAGTAGGCCACAGAGTGGCACAATGACAGAGGGTGGAGGTCATTGCAGCAGCCACAGCAGCAGCATGAGGCTAGACAGTGGCACAATGACATTCTGGAGGTGGCAAAAACAGGAGTAGGACACAGAGTTGCACAATGACAGAGTGTGGAGGGCACTGCAGCAGCTACAGCAGCAGCATTAGGTCAGAGAGTGGCACAATGACAGAGTGTGGAGGGCACGGCAGCAGCCACAGCAGCAGCATGAGGTCAGAGAGTGGCACAATGACACAGTGTGGAGGTCACGGCAGCAGCCACAGCAGCAGCATGAGGTCCGACAGTGGCACAATGACAGAGTGGGGAGGTCAGGGCAACAGCCACAGCAGCGCATGAGGTCAGACGGGGCACAATGACTTTCGGGGGGTGGCAAAAACAGGAGTAGGCCCACAGAGTGGCACAATGACACAGTTTGGGGGCAGGGGCACCAGAAAACGCAAGCAGCAGCAGCAGCATAGGTCAGAGTTGGGCACAAATGACCCCAGTGGGGGTCACAGCCCAGCAACAGCGCCAGCATGAGGTCATAGAGTGGCACAATGACAGAGTGTGGAGGGGGGTGGCAAACCAGTCCCTAGTAAAAAAGGTGGTAGGCAGATGGAAAAAACTGGAAAGCAATGTGGGGGGAATCACAGGTGGCGGATAAAATAGGGGCTGAGGCGGGTAGTTTGAATCCAGATAATTTCTAAAAGTTTTGGTGGGGCGTATGGCTGATGTAACTGACCCTAAGGCATTTGGTGTGTGGAAACCCGGCCGATCCACCCTGATTCATCTTGAAAAGGTCATCATTCGACATTTCCGGGTGGACAAGGGGTTCCCTTGGAGTAACAATGGCCCCCCCGCACTGAACACCCGCTCTGATGCCCACACAGGCGGGGCAGGAAAGCTTCTCCATGAAACCCCGGCAAGTTTGCGCCACAAATCCTTTTTTGGCTGCCAGTGTCCAGGGGATCTTCAAACTGGGGTGGCAGAGTGCTGCCCAATAGGCCAAAAACCTGTTTTTTCAGGTCTCCCCATGTCCTATTGCTGCTGCTGGCGAGTCCCCTCCTCATAGGGGGGGGAAAAAGCTGCTCATCACGCGCCAACTTAGGTTGCTGCTAGGGCAGGTACTGCTCCCTCCCCCCCCTTCCCACAGACTGCGGGAGTGATAGTGAGTGCTAGGGAAACCCCCCGGTCAACCTGTCAAAGGGTGGACCATGCTGCACATAGGCAGCGGAAAATGACTAGGAGGATTTTTTTATAGGTTTGAGTTTGTCCCCCTCTCAAAAAGCTTGAAAAAAGGCTCCCATTTTGGACCGGTAGGAGGGTCCAATAGGTGGGAGCCGAAGTCATCCCTTTGCCGGATGGGGACTATTCGTTTTACAGCCAACAAATCACTGCTGCGGGGCCCTCTGCACAAATGACTCTGAGGGACTCCCTGCCTCCATCTCCACGTATACTGCCACGGGCTTGCTGGTATCTGCCTTTTCTTCCTCACTCCATCTATCTCCCCCAGCTGCTCCTGTCCTCTTTCCTGTCACCCCGGGTAGAAAAAACACTCATTTTACCAGACAATGGTTCTGCTCCAATGTCCCCTTCCCCCGTTTCAGTCCCCAGGACTCATGTGGCCCCGAGATTGTCGCCCCATCTCCAATCCCTGCCCAACAGATTTTTCAGCATCTGTTCCAGGACATGAAGCTGGAATGACGTTATTCATCCCAAGTCCTGGGGACTGAAAAAAATGTGCATCCTCAAGTTCAGCATGAGTTGCCCCTGGCTGACATCAAAATTACCAGGGGAGTATCCTGTCCACCAAGATCATCAAAAAATCGTTTTAAAGGCCTTCTCTGTTCATTTAGTCGGGGCAACATGTGCAGCCCGAATTCCAACGGGGGGAAACATCGCATATAAACCCGTGTTGGGGGGGGCCGTTTTGCCATGCAACTCGAGGGGGTTTTGCCTGGGTTTGCAGGAATGGATGAAAGGGATGCACAGTTTCCTGGGCCCTTTTCAAATCTTCTGAAGATTTTGGTGGAAGACTTCAGGAACCTTTTCACAACTAGATTTAAAACGGGCCCCTGCCGCATGGGCCCTCCCTCCTCGGGGCAGCTTTTGGGCACCCTATTCCTCCCATTGTCCATCACCAGGTTCTGATTTTGCAAGTTGGGCGCGGAGAAAGGCCACCATCGATATTCTTGCTGCATGACAACGGACAGTTCTCCCCTGTGTGACTTTCATTCACCATGCAAGCCAGGTGTAGAAGCTGCGTTGACACCGTTGTGCTCCCTACACATGTGGTATGATGGAGCAGCAGTGTGAGGCTGAGATGGTGGGTGTTGTGGTGCAGGAGGAGTGAGGCGACATTGGCGTCAGAATGCATCAGTTTGAAAACATGGAGGAGAAAGCGCCGTCTCCCTGTCCAAGTTGTTGGTATGGCTGGGCAGGAAGCACATTCACCCAGTGGTCCGTAAAGACATTGTATTGCCCTGACCACAGTTTTACAGCTCCACAATCCGCGCTGCATGTCACCTTGAACAAACCGATAAGCTCAAGACTTGGCCTACCCTCCTGTTCTATATATTATGTGAAGGGCTGGTACTGCTTTTTTTTGGAAAAGAAATTATGGCCTTGAAACTCTCCAACCTCGGCTCAGCACAGGCCATTAGTTCCCTGAACGGTGCAAGTCCACCATTTGAAAGGGGAGGGACTGCAGTACCAAACAACTTGACAGGCACACTCGGTCATCTTGTTTCACCTTAGGATGGTTTGACGCATACTGACTGTTGTATCTTTGCAATCGCCTCATTGAACTACTGCTGTCGGCATGAGTACGAGGAGCAGGAGCATCTGAACGGGAGATATGGCAAAGGAAACAGCTCCCTTCTGCAGAGGTGGTGGAGCCTTGACTGGCTGAAATGACTTGCAATGCCACTGGGCGCGCTGCTAGCTTGAGCGGTCGCAGATGGACCCCCACATCTGAGCCAACGTATCCATCTCCCAGGCCACCAGATGGGGACGCTGCATGTGTTTGACACAGGGCTAGTTGGTTGCAACCGTCAATCTCTCCTGGCCATGCTTCACTTTCTGCCCACGATTCTACATATACCCATATTCGGCTCCTCCGGTGTCTCTTAGTCAAAGAACTGCCACACGGACCTGCCGAGTAGACTGATTTCAACCGCCAACGCTCCATCCTTGAGTGACTACTTCCACCGCTGCCTCGCTGAGCCCCTACGCCGCTACTTTCTTCGACCTTTCTTTCTACCCCGTGGCCGTTTGGCTCCCGACATCGCACTGCTCCTACCCTGCTGACTCATGGCCACACTACCGACTTGCTGGCTGCGCCGCTGCCTGATGCACAAGCTGACACCCTCTTCTCATTCGGCTACATCATCATCGATTATTGTTTGATCTCACTGCTGTCCTTCTCAACGGTCTTGGTACGCAGAGGCTGACCCCTCACCACATGACGTCCCATGTGCCATTCTCCACATCTATACTTTGCATGCCTACTGCAAGAAGCCGGGATATTGGCCCCCATTATCTTTCGCTGCCAAGTAGCTGCTGACTGTCGTCAAAGTGTTTCATCCTCTTTGTATAAGTGGGCCCCAGACCCACATACGTAGATCTCAGGCTGAGGGAACTGGACAGGACAGAGGCGGGTTGAGGACAGGTAGAGCCGCTGAGCCTGTTCCAAGGGCCATGCCAACTAATGGTTGTGTCGGACGTTCCCACCTGAATCGTGGGCTGGGGTTGTCAGATGATCTCATCTGGGAGAAAGGGATGACCTAGTTATCTACCAGGAATCACCAGGAAAAAATTTCTCGTCCTTTGAGCGTTTGAAAAACACCGTTTCATTAACTGACTACAATAGCACAAACACACTTTAATTTAACCTTTGATTAAATTGCGCAAAAGAAATGAGCATCAAAAAATGAAACTGGTATGTGCTTGCTAAAAACACCAGTTTCTTTTAGTGAATACAAAAACAGAAACACGCTTAATCTTAACCTTTCCGATATAAATTATGCTACAGGAAATCACCAGGATAAATTCTCCACATCTTTGGCGTTGAAAAACACCTTTTCCCTTTTACTGACTACAAAGCACAAACACGCTTAATTACCTTGGAATATAAATTGCGCAAAAGAAATGAGCAGCAAAAAAATTTAACTAGTACTCGTATGTGTGGCTTGTAAAAACACTGTTCTTCTTTTTATGAATACAAAAGCAAAAATACGCCTTAATAACCTCGTTTATATATTATCGCTACAGGAATCACCAGGAAAAATTTCCTCGTCCATTGGCGTTGAAACAAAACACAGTTACTTTTTACTGACTACAATAGCCACAAACATGCTAATGAACCCTTGATAAAATTGCGCAAAGAAATAGCAGCAAAAGAAAAAAATTAACTTGTATGCGTGGCTTGTAAAAACGCCGTTTTCTTTACTGAATACAAAAGCAAACAACAGCTTAACAAACCCCCGGATATTCCAATGTGCTCCAAGCTGACCAGATTGGCATTAAAATGTATAATGCAGCAGATTGGAACCCAACACTGACTTCCAATTACAATAACCCCACAAAATCAAAATTAGAAACGGAAGAGGATTAAAGTGAGTTGAGCGATATTTTATCTGACAAAGTTAAATGCGCAAGGTTTTTATTGGTGATCGAAATTTCCCGATCATGCGATAATTCCAGGTTAAAATCTGTAGCATCATCTATTAACGCGGATATCGCGCCTTTTTCGCGCTTCCCTGTAATTTTGTGCGCGGCCAGCAAATGAGATTGACAGAATAGAGCAGGGTGAAGATGTGTGCGTCGAAACGTCAATGACTGGGATGTGTATGGTTGCGATTGGCTGGAAAAATTCACATGGACCTCGTTTACATAGAACAGCGTTTCCTGTTTCACCTCCAGTGTCTGCTCTCTCAAGCGTCTCAGAGGGATCAGGACCTGCGCTCTGCCTGTGGCCAAACAGCTCCAGGCGAAATGAGTCTAACTTTCTGCACAGCAGAAACCTCTACTATTAGCTTTGATCCTTCAATTTAGTTAGAGATTAGAGATTTGAAGATTTTATGTAGTTACTATAGAATTTTAAAGCAAGCCTCTACCGCTGTAAATTCATGGCGTGGGAGCGGGGGGGAGGGTGGGGGGGGGGGGGGGCGCGGCCGAACAAACAAGCTCTATCTATAAAGAACACTGATATAGTTCCACCAAAAGACTTAGTGCGTAGACATAGAGTAGTGGAAATCTTTATTATTAACAGTTTGCTATTGAAATATTTCCCTGGATATTGGGCAGCCTGAACTTATATTGGATAAACCAATCATTTCTAAGTAGCTGCAGGTCCTCTTTGTTAGCTGGCAAAACTCCACTATTATGATATCAGTATACTACATTTAGATTGGTGTTGGCAATATTACCCATGTTCACTGTGACTGTTGATATATCCACCTTGCACTTAAATACAATCCAGCACAATCTTGTAGTCATGTCCACAGGTTTGTTTTGTTGCCAAAAATACCGTGTATCGAACGAAAACAATCACATTAACGTGTTTTTTGACTTTTGCAACACCCAGCACTGTTTCATTGACCGCAAGCATCTAAGTAAATTCTTTAAAACAGCAATTCTATCTATTCACCACAGTGTATATTGCAAAGTGCAAAAAATAACCGTTTATATATCCAAACATAACAGCTATACGTTTTTTTGACTTTCTGCGCACCCAGCACTGTATCATTCTTGACGGCAGCATCTACGAAATCTTCAAACAGCAATTCTAATTCACCACAGTGAATTGAAAGGTGCAAAAAATACCGTTTTATCTCTTATATCAAAACCATAACAGTTTACGTGTTTTTTTGACTTTCTTGCACATCAACCCACACTGTCTTCATTGACGCAGCATCTACGTAAATCTTAAAACAGCAAATTCTAAATAGTCACCACAGGTGGAATTTGAAAGGTGCAAAAAAATTACCAATTATATTAATATCAAAGCAACATAACAGTTACGTGTTTTTTGACTTTTGCCAACACCCAGCACTGTTCACAATATGACGAAGCATCCTACGGAAAATCTTAAAACAGCAATTCTATATTCACCACAGGTGAATTGAAGGTCAAAAAAATATTATTACCGTTTATTATATCAAACATAACAAGTTACGTGTTTTTTGACTTTTTTGCGCGCACCCAGCACTGTTTTCAATTGACGCAGATCTACGTAAATCTTTAAAACAGCAATTCTATATTCACCAACAGGTATTCGAAAGGTGCAAAAAAATACATTTATTAATCAAAACATAACATTTACGTTTTTTTGACTTTTGCACGGGCACCCAGCACTGTTCATTGACGCAGCATCTACTAAATCATAAAAACAGTCAATTCAATATTCACCACAGGTGAATTGAAAGGGTCAAAATATCCATTTATTGATATCAAAACATATCCAGCAGTTACGTGTTTTTTGACATTTGCGCACACCAGCACTCGTCATTGACGCAGAGCATCTACGTAAATCTTAAAACAGCATATCTTAATATTCCACACACGGGTGTGAATTGAAAGGTTGCAAAAAATACTCGTTTTATTATATCAAAACATAACAGTTACGTGTTTTCTTTGACTTTTTGCACACCAAGCACTGTTCATTGACGCAGCATCTACGTAAATCTTAAAAACAGCATATTCTATAATTTCACCACAGGTGAATAGAAAGGTTGCAAAAATACCGTTTATTATATCCAAAACATAAACAGTTACGTGTTTTTTTACTTTTGCGCACCCCAGCACTGTTCATTGACAGCAGCATCTACGTTAAAACTTAAAACAGGCACAATTCTTTATTCACCACATTTGTGAATTGAAAGGTAGCAAAACATACCGTTTATTTATATCGAAAACATAACAGTTACGTGTTTTTTATGACTTTGGCTCCCAGCAGCACTGTTACATTGACGCAGCATCCCTACGTAAATGCTTTAAAACAGCAATTCATATTCACCACAGGTGAATTGAAAGGTGCAAAAAAATACCGTTTATATATTATCAAAACATAATTTACGTCGTTTTTTGCGACTTTTCTCGCACCCGCACTGTTCATTGAACGCAACGCATCTACGTAAATCTTAAAACAGCAATTCTATACTTCCCCACAGGTGAAATAGAAATGTTCAAAAAATACCGTTTATTATATAACCAAACTTAAGAGTTACTTGTTTTTTCTGACTTTTTGCGCGACCAGCACTGTTCATGTGACGCAGCATCTACATAAAATTCTTAAAACGACACAATTCTATATTCTCCACAGGTGAGAATTGATAGGTGCAAAAAATACCGTTTATTATACCAACAAACATAACAGATACGAGTTTTTTTGGACTTTTGCCCATATCTCAGATTTGTTGATAGACGCTGCAGTTAAATTTGAATCAGCAATTTGTTTGATTAGATGGGATTTGAGAATAGCTGTGATTTGCCCGTCTTTTAATAAGAAGACTTTCCAAACCGAATTCACATACCTTTCTCAATTTTTATATTTTCTGAACATGGAGCTAAATTCATGTGCGTAAGCGAGCAAGAGAGGGGGTAGCAACACTGGAGGTAGAGAGTACGAGAGCGAAGGGTGCTCCTCCAGTGCTGGCGTACAACACGCATGCCAGCGATCTTTACAGTTGCAGGACCGTAGGTCCTGTCATCGCTGGGTCATGGCCCTTTGACTCTAAGTAAACTAACATCTTCCCAATTGTCTCCTTCAGTGTATAATGCATACCTGCATCTAGCAGTCTTACTCCTCGTCCTTCGCATCAACCGGCCACAAATGTTCGTCATCAGCATCAATCAGCATACCGTCCAACATGAAGCCAGCCCAAATGTCAACTCGTGTACCCACCACTAGTGGATAATCCAGTTTTTCTGAAAGACCTCTTTTGATGACACAAATGCGGTTGGGGTTAAGAAGTGCATTTGTAAAAGATCAGGAGATGATTTAGTCTTCTCTGACGCCGCAGTTACTGATCCATCATGAGAGGTGAAGGAAGCCGTCAAATCGGCCCAAAGAAATCCCGGCGGTCGGGCAAACGCCTGCAGTGTCCCTTGCTGTAGCCCGCAGCTTCTTGATGCACAGGAAAGTCAGCACGACCAATCCACCTGTGCTTTGTAAGAATGATTGATGATGACGACATTGCGGATCCATCCTGGTCTTTTCTTCTTCCAGCCAGAGATTTGCTTGCCAGCGCTTCATCATTGACAGAGGAGGAAGACGAAGGGGTTTAGTGTCAATACGGGACCCGCCACAAAAAGGGAGAGGGGCGTTTCGGTTGCCAGAAGTCCGCTGATAGATTCCGCCAGAGCACGGTCAGCGCACAACCCCGCTCCTCGCTAATCGCCGTCAAAAAGGTCCAGGACCTCTCAAGCCTGGCCTTCTCTTTGAGCAAGCCTCTTGATCTCACCCACAAGCGATCTGTCATATGCGCCCGCCTTTTTGCCGTAAACGCATAAGTAGAAGGCGCAAGAACCTTAAGTGGTTAACCACCACCCAACATGTCTAGTCACATCCAAGCGAATGCATGGAGTTTGAAATGGAGGGAAGCACTTGGCCAAAAAAAGCCAGACCGACGCCGGGCCTCCAACCACTGTCACAATCCCCTCTGTCTACTGCCTCCTCCTCCTGCCGCCACCCACCAAGCGTCCTCAGCTTCCCAAGTCTCTCAGAGGCGTAAACTACTACCTGACAGAGACTCAGTGGATCAATATAGGGTGGGGGGAGGCGGGGGGGGGGGGGGGGGGGGGGGGGGGGGGGGGGGGGGGGGGCAATCTACAGCCTCCACCGTCGCCCGAGTACCACCGAGCACACACCAAGACCCATTCCTACCCCTTCTCCTTCACGCCAGTTTTGAAGACCTGCACGACGTACAGCGGCCAGTCTAGAGCAGCCCGCCTTCTGTCTTCCAGGTTTTGGAGCAGAAGAAACACTTAACCCAAACCATTCCCAAAGCCAAAAGCCTGAATGTCGGCAAATGCGCCTTTTGGCCTTGGAAATGTTGCCTTCACCGTCTGGTGGGACACAGATGTGTACCCCAGCGTCATGGCCACTCGCTTGCCCCCAATACCAATGCCGAGCAGGGCATTTCTTTGCCAGAAAAGCCGTCCCTGCCCTGGCCGAGAGCCCACGTGTCATCTAAAATTTCAAACACGCGTTGTCTAGCATCCGTTGTCCAGGAAAAAAGTCCATCTCACCACCAGACACATGTGACTAGTAAGCACGGCCAAGGCCGCTATAATCTTCTGAGACAAGCCTCACTGGGTGAGCTGGGTGGATGTCTCTGTGGGTGACGTTGGCTCTCAGCGCTCGAGGCGCACAAGGCTCTTTCAAAACCGCAGGATGGGTGCAGGGCTCTTTCCCCCAACGGTTCCTCGGGTGGAATCAAACGTGCACCAGAGACACTAGACCATGTTGAAATTAAATCTGCCTTGGATAGCCGTTTCACACACAGGTCAGGAGCTGTTAGGACGCTCCTAAATCTAACGAACCGAGCGCTGGCTGAGGGACAAGAACCTTGTGCCAGTAAAGGTGGTGCTGCGATAATCGGAGCGAAATCCTGCCTGCCGCCCATTTAAGATCGGTAAGGCTGTGACCAACATCCCTTGCTTGGCACGAGTGTTCATGAACCTTGTCGTCCATAAATCACTTTCTAAAGAGCTACCCGGGTCATGGAGACTGCCTTGCTGAAGCAAAGGCTCGAGGTCAGAGTATCGCACTTCCTCCGTTCGCAAAACCCTTCTTCGTCCCGCCTGGCTGCGTTTGCCAGGTCAAGCTCGGCTCCTCCCCCGTCAACCATCTCAATTGTTGATATGGCAACACCGCTGAATTCCACCCTCAACATTCTCCAGCGATTAGTGCAGCAAGCGCAATGCCATATATTATCGCAATTTACGCGAAGTGGACACATGGCCTGACAAGCACGTACGCGACCTCGGGGATGTTGAACCACCCCGAGAGTAGGAGGAGCAGTGAAAGTGCTCTGCCACCATCCTTCGCCTTTTGCGAAGAAGCCACCAAAATGTGGTCAGTGCGACCAATACCCCTTGTCAGCATTAGCATGTGGTGATCTTAGTTTCTCTGGAACAATCGTTGAGACTCTGAAACAACAGACCCACGGGGGGGGGGGGTGGGGAGGGGGTGGGGCCAGCCGACGGAGGAGGAGGACGGACACAATGCGCGGACACGGAGCCTTCTCTCCGTCAAATCCACAACAGTTCTGTGCTGTTTCACAATTTCATCGGTCTTTCATTAGGCAGTGTTCGGGGTCCAGAGCTAGTGCAACAGGTGGCGCATCATCACTCAGGGTTGCACATCACAGGCAAGTCAAGGCTGTGTTGAAAAGCTGTGTGCCGGAGGCAGTAGCGGAGGAGGAGGAGGTATTCCAAACACCGATGTTACCGACTTCCCTGCCCTTGGAAAGAGGTTCTGGCGCGAATTTGTGGCGGAGGAGGAAGATGAGCAGGAGATCAGATTTGATGTCAGATATAGGGCCTCCCTCGAGACCACTAGAGCTTGGGAAATCAAGAGCTCCATCTCTCACATGAGTATGCTTGGATGCTCCATTTCCCTCCTTTCCTCCAACATGATCCTCGCATTAAGGCCATCAAAAATCTGAACAACAGTTACTGGGTGGCCACCCTCCTGGAGTCCCCGGTACACAAAAAACAAAAAATCACACTTTCCTTCCACCCACCCAAATAGAGAGTAAAAATGCCAAGGAAATGAGAGTACCTTTGCTGATTGATCAACTGGAAACATCTGTTCAGTCTCTGCTTCACGTTCCACCAAATGTCCCATGTGGGAAACAACATCAGCGGGACGTTACATCAGTAAGTGCCAAGAAGTGCGTAGCGGCAGCAGCATAGCTAGGAGGCAGAAGCCTAATGTGACCTCTGCGCAATCTTTGAGTTTACCACCTCACAACGCATGCAATTCAGGGCACCAACATCCAACACACAGATATTCAAGCTTAAGATTCATGGTGCCATGACCTATCTGCGTCTCAACACCGATGTTTTTTGCATGTGTTCCGGACCAATAGACTCTGGGTATCCAAATGGACGAAGGCCCGAGCTGGCTGTCATGCCAAGAGAGTTGTCTGCCCAGCACCAGCGTCTTATCTGCCAACGGACCTTCAGCACAGCTGTGAGGGAGTCATTACAGACAAACGCATCCGGCTTTCCACAATAATGTGCGGATCGATTTTGACCATTTCATCACAGATGAAAATCAGCATAGGATCTCTGATGAGTGTTTTGGCGCCCCAATTGCCGAGGTCACACGGATTAGTGCCATCTACTTCACATTCCATTCTTCGAAACAGAAAAGTGTTCCTCTTGAAAACTTTTTTTTTAAAATGATCATTTCTTACTGCAATTTATTATATCTCTTTTTCCCAACAGTTCCATTTAGCTGGTTTTGCAATGAAGGAGACTGTAAACAGACACAAGGTTTCATGACAACACCGTATTCCATTTTACTACAACTTTATCTATTATTTCGGCATTGTCAATAGTATTTGAGGTCATGTTTGCCTGTGAGATACAGCAAATACTCATCAGTCCTTTGGAACAGAAATGTGGACTTCTAAGTGGCATTTTCTCCTCACAATATTTGAATAGTCGGCTTAGAAAATCATATTTTATAATTTGTTTGGGTCATGCTTTGCTGTGAGGATACAGCTATAAATATGGTCCTTTGGAACAGAAATGTGGCTTTTCCTAAGTGGCATTTCCCTCCCCTCACCCAATTTTTAATAAGTGCGCTGGAAGTTCATATTTAGAAATTTTTGGGTCATTTAGCTGTGAGATACAGCAATACACTCATGGTCCTTTGTAACAGAAATGTGGCTTCTAAAGTGGGCATTTCTCCCTCACCAATTTTTAACACAGTGGCTGAGAAGTCAATTCTTATAATTTTTTGGGTCATTGCTGAGCTAATTCTGAAATGCCGCAATACACACAGGTCCTGATTATCAAAAAAATGTTGTTTCTAACAGACATTTGTTCTTCACAATTGACAAAGTGGCTCAAGGGTCATGCTTTGCAATTTTTGGGCATTTTGCTGTGACATGCAGCTAGTAACTACCAGTTGCCTTATTCAACAAAATGTTGTTTTCTAACAGACATTCTGTTTCTTCACAATTGACCAAAGTGGCCTCAAGTCATGCTTTGAATTTTTTTGGGGCATTTGCTGTGACATGTGCATTCTATCACTACAGTCCTATTCCTAAAAAATGCGTTTCGTCTTTCTAATCTTCAAACTAGACATTTGTTTCTTCACAAATGTTCAAGAGTGGCTCAAGGGTGAGGGTGGCTGTCAGAACAGGAATAGAGGTAGACACTGTTAATGGACACATATTGCAAAAAGACTTGTTTTGCAAGACTTTACATAGCTATCAATCCCTGGTATTGAGACAACCCATTTAAGTACAATGAAAAAAAGAGAAACCAAAGACATGGTGGTATATCCATCCTATTTTAAAAATGTGTTTTCTAGAATTAAAGTAACTATAAAACTTGCATGTACAAAATATGCTTTAAAAAAATTTCCTCCTGAAGTGTAACAAGGTCAGTACAGGAAAACTTGAGATCCCAGGATGTTAGTTATTCAGAAGACATGGAGTATGGAGCACGGACAGAAACAAAAGCGTACAGAGACCCATTTCCTCCAGCATGTTGAAAAAAGAGAAAAACAAAGCACAATCTAAAGGTAACAGGAGCGTTAAACCACCAAGTATTTCCAATGAACTCCAATTGGTCCACACTCATACGGACGGGCAAGCGCTACCCAAGTATTGACTGTGTACAGACGGAAGGCTTGGAGTTCTCACGACTTCCGCTTCCGCACTCTGCTTTCAGCAACGACAGTTTTCGTTGCTCGCGTCATCAAGGGCATTAATTAACCCTGCGTGTTTAATAGATGACGGCGACGCCAGCCTTGGGCTTTCAACCGCACTCCACTGTATACATCCGACCCTGGGTCATGCTGTGGCCAGGACAGTATAGTCAAAGGCCAGTGAAGCTAAAATGGTGGTTGAAAGACATCCTTTTGTGCGCACTTTTTAAATGTGGGGGTCATGCAGTTTGGGGCATTCATACTGTGGGCCCAGACAGGTATAGTCAAATGTCCCAGGTTCAACTAAAAAGGTGTTTGAAAGAATCCTTTTTCCGGCAATTTTTAAATGGGGGGTCATGCAGGTTTGGGCTCATAGCTGTGGCCCAGGACAGGTATAGTCCAATGTCCATGGAAACTAAAATGGCGTGGTTGAAAGACTCCTTTTTTCCAGGCACCTTTTAACATAGGGGGGGTAATGGCATGTTTAGGGGCTCATGCTGTGGCCCATTACATATATAGGTTCCATTGTCTCAGTGAAACTAAAATGGTGTGTGACAAAACCTTCCTTTTTCCGGCACATTTTAATATGTGGGGGTCAATGCAGGTTTGGGGCTCATGCGCTGTGGGCCCAGGACAGTATAGTCAATTTCCAGTTGAAACTAAAATGGTGGTTGAAAGACTCCTTATCTTTCCTGGCACTTTTTAAATGTGGGGGTCATTGCAGTTTGGGGCAATCATTGCAGTGGGCCCAGGACAAGATATAAGATCAATGTCCAGTGAAACTAAAATGGAGGTTAAAGACTCCTTTTTCCGCACTTTTTAAATGTGGGGGTCCATGCAGGTTTGGGGCTCTGCTTTGCCCAGACAGATTAGTATTCAATGACCATGAAACTAAAAGTGGTGGTTGAAAGACTCCTTTTGCGGCCCTTTTTAAATGTGGGGGTCAGCAGGTTTGTCGGCTCAATGCAGGCTTTTCAAACAGGGATATTCAATGTCCTTTTCAAGTAACCATGATGGTTCAAATATTACAGCCGTTCTGGCACTTTCTTAATTTGCTCGGGTCGATAGCAGAGTTTAAGGGTCAGGATGTGGTACAAGAAAGGTATAGTAAATGGTCTGTGACTTTTTTTCTGTGACTATTATAACCTAAGTGTGTTGCCTAATGATGTAGCTACGTAGCCATTTGACTGTTGTGGGTGTTAAAATTTCAGCTTTCTCCAGCCCTTGTTTTGGGTGTAATAATGAAAGGTGGTTTTGTTGCTCTCCCATAGACTTTAATGGTCAATACCCGCATAATCGTATGCTCACTAAACGAAAAACCTATATGATAGCGCCGAATATCGACTAACAGATCGAATTCTCGGATAGCCAACAACGCAAACGCCATCCAACCAACTAAAGAGGAGCAGTCACTGATAAAACTGTGAACACACCCGGCCCACCCAAAAAATCGCATGATAAAGAACCTCTATTTATTTAGTGTGACGAATCTCCAGCTACAGCAGCATTGCAGCACCGGCACGAGAGAGGAGTGGAGCAGCCAAGCGTCGCGTCCGGGGCACTTTATATAGTGCGTGGACGTTCTACAGGAGAATCCCGCTGGTCATCTGATTAGCTTCATCTCTGCACATCGTCATTGAGTGTGATCCTTTCCTTCCTCCCAGACGTTTTCTTCTTGCCCCACTGTCACGCCATCGAGCTCGACCATTTTATCCAAAAAAAACACGCTTTCTTTCCCATGTAATTACCCAACACTTCGACTTCGTTTCAGAAACCTAAGTTTTTCCTGAAATCCTAAACCGAAGTCCACTTCGTTAGACACTCAATTCGCTCCTCTCTAGTGATAAACCATACTCAAGATTGAGAGTTTGTTTTACAGTTTATCTTTCAGAAAATGTCATCTCCATGTAGTAGCTCCTCCTATGCAGACAAAACAAGGGCAAGATTCCGTATTTCAGTGAATGGTAGAATTTCTTTTTGGAGAGCTTTATGTTTAAGGGGCTTAATCATTATCAAAGTTATGCAACTTTAGGAAGCACAGATACAGTATGTGTCCTATCGTGAGGGTTTGCTACCCTGAATCAAAATAGTACCTAAAGTAACCTACATAAGCACGCAAATAAAATAAAAAAATATACAGATTAAAAATATATTAAAAGGCATGATTACACTTCAAAATACAAGAAGAATAAAAAAAAAATTTATCACTAATCCAAAATATGAACAAGTGAGCAAAAATATATAAGCCTAGATACAGTGCTCAAACAAGCATAATAAATAGTACATAAAAGCATAATTAAAATGCTAAAAAAGTGAAGGTAAGAGATACAGGTCATGTACACGTGCCTCAATGTACGTTTTTCCTACGCCGTTATATTTTTTTTAGCATTTTGTGTTTTTATGTATGTTACTATGTATTATGTTTGTTTGAGCACCTTTTAAAAATTTACTGTTTAAAATTTTTTAGTCTTTGTTTTTCTACCTGGAAATTGGGGGATACGATCATGAGTGTTTTTTTAATCATTTTTGAAGTATCATCATATCTTATAATATATTTTTAATCCTGTGTTAAATTTTGTTAATTGTATTTGATATTTTGGTGTATGTTATTTGTAGGTACTATAATTGTTTTTTAACATTACCTTTGTGGGAATATCTCTGTGTAGCCATATTTGGGAAAAGAGTGTCCGGGGTCCATCAATGGAGTTGATTCTTAGCACCGAGTTATTTTTTGTGCCCACCAGTGAAGTTAATTTTTGAGGCCCACTGGACATGACTGCACATACTGCCCATAACTCTTGCACTCTGTCTCTTGCTTCCTGCCTATCTTTATCTGTCTTTCTTCCTATAAAGCAGCCCCATACCTGCCGTACCCAGGGGCACACCGAAGATTTCTGCTGCTCCCTTGTGAGCCAGTCTGAACCTTTATGTAGCCCATTTATAACTGTAGGTTATTATTAGTGTATCAAAGCAGATGAGGAGTGTTAGGTATACACTCACCGGCCACTTTATTAGGTACACCTGTTCAACTACTTGTTAACACTTAATTTTCAAATAAACCAACACAGGGCGGCAACTCAGTGCATTTAGGCATGTAGAATGGTCAAACAATCCCCTGCATTTAAAAACCGAGCTCAATGGGAAGAAAGGTGATTTGAGTGCCTTTGAACGTGGCATGGTTGTTGGGCCAGAAGGGCGGGGTCTGATATTTCAGAAACCCTGTTGATCTCCGGGGATTTTCACCACAACCATCTCTAGGTTTTTTTTTTACAAGAATGCCCCCGAAAAAAAAAAAACATCCAGTGAGCGGCAGCCTGGGGCGGAAATGCCTTTTGATGCCAAGGGGTCAAAGGAAATGGGCAACGGGTTTTCAGCTGATAGAAAGGCAACAGTGACTCAAATAGCCCCCCGTTAAAACCAAGGTAGGCAGAAACCCTCTCTTAACCACATAGGCAACTTTGAGGCAGATGGGCTACACAGCAGAAACCACCCCCGGGGTGCCACCCCTTTCACAAGAACAGGAAAGGGGTCCAATTTGCCCAAGCTCATCGAAATTGGAAGTAAAAATTTGGGAAAAACGTTCCCCGGGTCTGATGATCTCGTTTTCTGCTCGAAAAATTCGGAGGGTAGGGTCAGAATTTGGGCGTCAACAACATGAAAGCAGGATCCATCCTCCCTTGTATCAACGGTTCAGGCGGGGTGGGGGGGTTCTGTGTGGGGAATATTTTTTTGGGGCACTTTTTTGGGCCCTTGGTCCCAATTGAGCATCTTTGAAAACCCCACAGCCTACCTGAGTATTTTTTGCTGACCAAGTCCTTTCCCCCTTTATGACCACAATGTACCCAACATCTGAGGGCTTTTTTCAGCGGATAAAGCCGCCATTCAAAAGCGGAATCATCTCAGACGGGTTTTTTCTTGAACAGACAATGGTTCACTGACCAAAATGGCCTCACAGTCACCAGTCCAATCAGAATGGTGAACCTAATAAAGTGGCCGGTGAGTGTATATGGGTTATCACTTTTAGCTCCTGAAACTATAGTGTTTTCATTTAACTGACAGAAAATCTTTTGACAGTGATGAGTATCTGAAAAATAATTTTCTAAAGTTTCATAGCTCTTCCTTATACAATGGCCAGGCCCTGTCTTCATAAGACTGTGGACAATCCATTCTGATATGTCCCAGCAAGGCATGTGAGAAGTTGTCTAAAACAGTAAAATGCTATGAACTTTTAAATAAACACATTTTTTAACATACTCTTCTTTGCTTTTGAGATTTTTTTTTATCTCCTGCAGAGTCTACACTTGCTCGAAACTGAAGTAAAAAAATCAAATGATTGCTGCACAGCAGTCTTTCGTCTCCAGAGATGGTTTTTTTTTGTACCCAGGGGTAATTTCAGGGGGAAAGCTTACAGATACATTTATTTCAACATTTTACACTGATTTAACCTAAGTTTAAATATGAAAACATATTAGTAGAAGAATCAAACTATAAGTTGGATCAAATCCAACAATAGTGTTCCCGGTCATTTTTATAAAAAATGGGTAAGATGTGCAGTCTGCACTGAGACTGTGACTCTCAAGGAAGAGTCTCTGATGCTGGGCTTAAAGTGGTTCTCGAAAATTTAAAAAAAATGCCCGGTGGTTGTGACTGTTCTAAAACACAAAAAAAAGTATTCCACCCTGGAACTGCAACTGATTAGAACCACTGCTGCTCTGGTGTTCCCTGCTTTCCCCTACTGATGATGTCATGCCAATTCATACTTGCCAATACTCACGTTATTTAAGGGAGTCTCCCGCAAACTGGCAAACAAAAGGGGCAAAGTTGATGCAAAGCCTGACCCAAAATTTGTTCTGGACATTTTGGGGATGATCGTGGGTGGGTCAGGGG
This sequence comes from Phyllomedusa bahiana, assembly GCA_025379985.1. NCBI lineage: Eukaryota > Metazoa > Chordata > Amphibia > Anura > Hylidae > Phyllomedusa > Phyllomedusa bahiana. The sequence continues at coordinate 27,778 of JAODAL010018295.1, forward strand.
GTGTTTTTCAGGGGTGGATTACATACTTGTTGGTTTTACCGCTAAGCATGGGTACAGGAGCTGCAGCATTTGGAAGTTGTGTAAACAGTGTGTGGCATTATAATTTAGGCACTATATGGTTCTTTGACATTGATATAGTAGTAGCATTGTTTTGTGCATTGAACAGTACTATTGATGTTTATGTTGTTTGTATACTTTATACAATTACTTTAGTAATTGAGCTTTGGCACCTTGTTCTTTCTAGGCTAGTCTTGCTGTCTTGCAATCTTTTTAGCTAGGGGCCTTCACTGTGCACTGCTTGTCCTAACTTGTGCTCACTGCTAATTCTGTACTTGATTTGTATATGTGACTCCTCAGACCTGTTCTCTCAAGTTGTTTTTTCGTAGAGTATATTATAAAGCATGTACAATGCTTGTTTCAATAAACTTTATTTATAAATACAGAGAAAACACATTTATATAAAGCAGGGTATGATCAAAGGTCCTATTTGGAAATTGGAAACATGTAGAACGCAGAGAAAAATAAATTAGAGGAAATCAACACTCTTTGTTCATTGTCATGGGAAATCATTGAAATTTGGTTAACATGTAGAGAACATGCATAAAAACATCAATTACCAATCTTCAGGACTTTTTACTCAAATTGAGGTTTATTTATTATGTTCCTGGATAAACCCTTTAAGAAAAATATTGTTTTTAATTATTTCTGTGATAAATGTTGTATTACCTTTTAGACGCTGCATATTTTCGGTGCCGTTCCACTTGCCTGCATCTTCTTTTGCATAGAGCTGTATAATTGTACCTTTTAAAAAATAGATGATCTTATCAGCTGAACCTGCGATCGCTGCATATACAAAGAGTACATTTCACAGCTCACTGCTTCTGCTGTGCTCAGAACCATTCATTCTGCAGTTGCTTAAATATTCTTTATTTAATCCCAAGAACTGACCCTCATATATTCAGCATTATTCTGCATGTTCTTATGAAAGTCCATTAGATTAGTCTTGCATGTACTGTATTAGCAATTAGTAATTATACCCCTCCCTGGTTTCCTTTTCTAATGTAAACAATTTTAATTTGGATAGCCTTTCTTAATTTAGATCGGCTTCCTTTAGAAAATTAAATCAGCCACAGAGTAAACATGTTACCTATTACATTCCTGCAGATAATTAATGATTGTATTATCACTGGGCTGTCTGTATTTCTAATCATATCTTGTAATAATTGCCTCATAATTGCTTAACTAACACATGTAAATTTCTCATTCCCTTTCTTTGACTTACAAACAACCTTTCAGCTAAGAATAATAAGTAGCTTGGTATAGGGAATATCAGAAAACCTAAAATAAAATTAAGGCTAGTGTACTTAATACTGTATAGTGTAATTAGTGTCAATTAGTGTCAACAATATCAGTGTACATAGTGTATATCTATTTATCTACCTATCTATTTATCTAGCTAGCTAGCTATATATAAGACTAACACTATACAGTACTATGTATACTGTATATGCACTAAATATATATGCACTACAAATGGACACATATATATATATATATATATATATATATATATATATATATATACACACACAAACTCCAGATAAAACACTTGTGGAGTGAGAGGCACAAGTGGGAGTGATTTTTTGGAAATGAGACCAATCACCACCTTCTGGTTGGTACTGCCTACATCATGCTGTACTTTCCTGTGCAGTGCTTTCAATTGGGTGTCCACTGTGAGCATAACAGGAGCTTTTCTCTGCTACACTGGTGAGTAGTTGGCAAGCCATTGTTCTTCCTCAACACCCAAACCCCCAATTCCTTGCTGGTGAGTGTTCTTAACAGTATAAATGATTAGGTATGAATCCTCAACACCCCCCTCCCCCCACTATTTGTTCACATATATAACGCCTTAGCATATAATGCTGTCACCCAACTATATGCCACCAGTATTTTGGTTAGAAACTAACACAGGACAATGACAATATTTATATAAAAACAAAAAACACGATATGAAACAGCACAACCAAAAAATACACATTTTCATAACTTTATTTTCCCATGTCTGTCCCACAACATTTCAGAGTCTATAAGTGTAGTGGATTTCAAGGCGCAAATCCAGTTTCAGTAAATCTATCATGCATTGCTATTGACAACATTCAAAATAACAACTTATGTAGGGCAACATGTATGAAAACTGTCTTGGTCTAAGACTTTCTTTGTAGTCCATAGCAACCAGCGTTCCCCTTTCATTTCATATAGTTGTGTGAAAAAATTAAAGAGGAGCTCTGATTGGTTGCTATGGACTACAAAGAAGATTTAGACCTCGACCATTTTTATACATGTTACCCAGAATGTCTAAGGAAAGCACCATTAGGATATGAGCTAACAGATCCAAATGAACATATGCCAGTGAAGGTTTTAGAAAGTTTTCACATTGGCACAAGATGTGCATAAATTGGTGCAGGTCCTCCCTAACATCCTGGAGAAGAAGGGCCTGGTGACACTGATCACTGTTCTCAGTCCCTGCATTTTGCACATACTTATGTGTAACCCTCTCCATTAAAGTCAATAAAAGCTACAGTGACCAAAATACGGATGAATATAGGAAGAAGTAAGATTTCCATCAAAGTACCTGTGAGAAGAGCAAACTTTACTATAAAAATCATAGGGTGACATGTATGAATTCTGGCACTGACAGTCCAGTTCTAAATAGCTTTAACCCCTTAAGGACCCTGGACATATGAGTACGTCCCAGGGTCGGTAAGGGGCTTTGCAGGAGGATTGCTCCGCGACCCCCCCACACAGCCGCCGGGTGTTAGCGGCTAATTGCAGCATATATACTGCAGCATTGCAGTATAACTGTGGCGATCCGACGCCTGGACATGGCAGCGGGGAGCCTTGTGAAAGCCTCCATCACTGCCAAGTTCCTTGTATGTCCCGCACTTCCGGCTGCATTAGTCTGTATTAACGATCGCGCCCCCTAGTGATCAAGCACCATAGGGGGACTCAATGTTAAAGCATCGCCGCGTCCGAAAAAGTCCGATCTATAAAAATATAACATCATTTATCCAGTATGCTGAACATCGTAGAAAGAAAAAAATTCCAAACGCCAAAATTGTGATTTTTGGTCATATTACATCACATAAACAATGGAATAAAAGTGATCAAAAAAGTTGCATGCGTACACTTCAGCCCGCAAAAAATGCACCCTCACTGACGTCCGTAGTGTTTAGTACAAAAAAAAGTTATTGGTTGACACAAAATGGCGCCCAGCACAAATTTCAAAATAGAAAATGTTTTTTTTTACTGTACCAAAACATAACGTAAACCCTACGAATTTGGTATTGCCGGATGCGTAACAACCTGTATAATACAGATACACATTATATTTACCAAAGATTGGACGCTGTAAAAACAAAACACCCGCAAACATGGCGAAAGTAATTTTTTTTTTTTTTTCACGATTTGTCCCCACTTGAATTTTTTGGCGGTTTCCCAGCATTATATCGAATTATTATTATTAAGTATTTTAAAGCCGCCATTGATTCCAGGGGAGCTGTAAACAATTCGAGGGGTTACATACATAACAGAAGTCAATACGAGTACAATGTATAAGTGATAATTACAATTGGCACGACAGAGGAGAGAGGACCCTACCGGCGAGGGCTTACAATCTACGAGGAGGGGGAAAGAGACAGGAAGAGTTAGGGGGGCAGACATGTTTTGAGGAGGAAGTAGTGACAGCAATGTCATGTAGTTATAAGCAAGCCTTAAAGAGATGGGTTTTCAGTTGCTTTTGTTCTGAAGCGGTGAAAGTGGAGGAGAGTCAGAAATGTTGGCAGTGAGATCCAGAGTGTGGGTGAAGCACTAGGAAGAAGTCTTGGAGACGGTTGTGAGAGGAACTGATAAGTGGGAGAGCAGAGGAAGAAGTCCTGAGAGGAGCGGAATTGCTGAGGGAGTATTTGGAAATTAGGCAGAGATGTAATGGAGGGGAGAGGTCATGACAGCTTGTAGGTCATTGTTAGTAGCTTTGAAAGTGATTCGCTGGCAATGGGAAAGCCAGTGAAGGATGGCAGAGTAGTAGAGGCAGAGGAGTAGCGAGGAGAGAGGTGGAAAGGACGGTGGCACAGAGTTGAGGATCGGTGGAGGGGAGCGAGGTGCTTAGCTCGGAAGTCCACAGAGAAGGAAGTTTGCAGTATCTAGGCGGAGAATGACAAGGCATGGACCAGCATTTTTGTAGTGTCATAGTTGAGGAATGAAGAGGATGCGAGAGATGTTTTCAGGTGGAGGCAGCAGGCAGAGGTGATGTGTTTGGATGGTGTTGTTTGAAAGATAGAGCGGATGCTAGGACTACCCCAAGGCACGCGAACGTTGGCGGAGCAGGTGAGAGGGTGTAGAGTCCGTTGACTGAGATAGAGAGATCAGGGGCAGGGTAGAGTTGGACGGTGGAAAGATGATGGGTTTCCGTTTCTCCACATTTAGTTTTAGGAGACATGATGAGAAGAAGGAATGATATGGATGATAGGCAGGGTCTGGATCCGCGACAGTAGAGCGTTAAATATGTCTGAGGCCGTAGATGTAGATTGGGTATCGTCAGCATACAGGGTGGTAATTGAAAGGCCGTGTAGGCTATGAGCTGACCGAGGCCAAGTGTAAAGAGAGAAAGTAAAGGACCCAGGACTGACACCCTGATCAGGACACACAACGATAGAGAGCCGGGGGGAGAGGTGGAGCGGAATGAGAGACGCTGGAAAGGTCCGATCAGCTGAGGTACGAGGAGATCCAGGAATAAAGAGCCAAGTTCAGTGATGCCGAGGGAGGAAGATTTGTAGCAGAAGAGGGAATGGTCGACAGTGTCAAAGGCTGAGGACAGGTTTAAGAGAGGAGACAGCAGAGAGTGGCATGATGCTTTACAGTTATTAGGTATTATGACCTTGGTTAGGGTGGTTTCGGTAAGTTGATGGGGTCGGAAACCAATTGTAGTGGGTCAAGAAGAGAGTTGGAGAAGAGGTGGGAGACAGCTGAAGAATACATGCTGCTCGAGGAGTTTTGGAACAAAAGGGAGCGTGAGATGGGGCGAGATTGGACAGAGAGGAGGGTTCAAGGAGTATTTTTTAAGGATTGGAGTGATAGTAGCATGTTTAAAGGCAGAAGGAAATGCCAGAGGTTAGTGATAGGTTGAAGAGATGGGTGAGGGCTGGGATTATAGAAGCACTAGTCAGGGAGAGTTGGATGCATGTGAATCAAGACTACAGGTGGTTGTGACTGCCGGGCTGAAGCTTTTCTGATGTGTTGATCTTCTGAAAGAGAAGTGAGTGGCAAAGTTTTGATCTGCTGAAAGGAGTAGATGGGGAGGAGGTTACCTGTGACGGAGAAGAGAGTTGAAGATTTGAATAATGTCTGGGGTTGTGGGACAGTAGGATATGCGAGTGGTGAAATAGGTCCTGTAGGGCTGTGGTGAGTGCAGATTGAAGTGTATGCTGTGATTGTTTGTATAAGTCATCAGTGAAGTGAGTTTTCCTTCAGCGTGCGTCTCGGCAGCTCTGGAAGCTCGCCTCAGTTGTTTGAGTCTGTGTCCAGGTTTGTCTGTTGATTTTGCGGGTTCTATTGTGTGTGAGAGGACGACTGAGTCCAAGGGTGGTGATGATTGTGTGGTTGTATAATAGTGGTGGCTGCAGCTGGGTCATATATGAGGAGAAAGTGGAAAGAGGTGCAAAAGAGTCAGAGAGAGTGGAGACGATTAGCTTTGTAGGTTCATGTCGGTGTCTACTGGATAGTGAGACCCGGAGGAGTAGGTGGGGTGGAGAAGGAGGATAAGGTAAGCAGTTGTCAGTTGATATGGGGTGGGGGAAGTTTGAGAAGGTCAGATAGGGGCAGAGGCGGGGTGAAAGATGAGGTCATTGTGCCATCTTTGAGAGTTGCTCCTGAGGTTCCACTGGGATAGGTCAAGAGGAGGAGCAAAGTGAAAGGAGCTTGTTTGGAAGCAGAGTGGGAGGTGTCGATTGGGATGTTGAATTCTCCCAAGATGAAAGTGGGGATGTCGGTGAGAAGAAAGGTGGAGAAGCCAGGAAACAAAGTGGTCAAGAAAGGCAGTGAGGGCCTGGCGGTCTGTAGACAACAGCAACTTGATGGAGGAGGGCGTAAGATCGGACAGAGAGTGCACCTCAAAGGAGAAGAGTGTGAGGAATGAGAGGTTGGAGCTGGGACCAAGAGGCAGGTGACAGACAGGAGTAGGCCGACACCATCCACCATGCTTGTTACCATGGCGAGGAGTGTGGGTAAGTTGGAGCCGCTAAAAGAGAGTGCAGGCAGGGAGACAGGTCCCAGCGGGGGTCAGCAGTTTTCAGTCAGACCAAGAGAAGAGTAAGTTGCGTGAAGATGAACAATCATGTATGGAATGAGAGTTTTTATTACATACAGACCGTGCATTCCAAGAGCTCCCAGGAGAGGGATAGGGGAGCAGGGGTCAGAGGGGATGTGTAACAGGTTGAAGTGATTGCTGAATTTGGAGGTGGATGAATCTGTACGGGAGGCAGAGACCTATGGGTGGGAATGTGCTGGGAATGTACTATATTCTATAGTACAGTGAATCACACCACTAGAAAGTACAAGTCCCACACAATAAAAACCCTCATAGGTCTATGTGGGTGGAAAAATAAAAAAAGTTATGGCTCTAGGAAGGAGAGGAAGGAAAAACGAACGTGTCAACAAAAAAAAAAATGCTGGGTACTTAAGGGGTTAAGGCAGTGTAGAATGTGCCAGAATGTATGAACCTGTTCTTCTGCAGTTCATACATACAGATGCAGTCAAGTACCAATACGACAACTCAGGCTCAGGCAGACCACCTTTATCCTGGTCTGGCTGTTCTAACTGTTATGCGTCAAGGTTTGGCGTCAAAGAATCATAAAATGCGTCTATTTCTGTGAATGTGATGCGACACGCCCCCCAGATAACGTCCCAAATTCTTTGTCACACTAAAAAGTTTGGGGTTCTTTTGGCGCAATTAACAAAGGGATTTATCACTCTACAAGTATTGGAGTGCACCTTTCAACATTCTTTTGCTCAAGTACAAACTCCAGAAAATCTGTGCAGCCCCATTCATACATGTCGCCCATAATCTTTATATCATTTTGGTTTTGCCCCTTTCATACGTAGTCTTTGGAGGTTTCATAGCAGTTTGTGGCAATTAGTTCTGTAACTGGGCTTAAAGGGGTTTTCTCATCACAATTATCTTTTAACATGGAGGGAAAGATAAATGAAGGCTATTACCAAATACATCGCTGTTTAGATTTTGCTTTGTTCATGAAATAAATAAGATTGTATCTACTGCTAGTGTACACGAGTTTTACTAGGTTGCGGACTACCTTTTGGTGCTCTCTCTTATCTGATTGTTCTAAGCAGCTGTTCGAATTGTCACTCCCCGCTGAGTCTTATCTTTAGCACAGGAGCTTGATTACCTAATTCAATTACAAGTTTTAAGCCTTAGAGCTCTATAGCTTTGTGAACTAGTTTCTAAATATGCAGCAGTCATCTCACTGTAGGAAATAGCAGAACTGATATGCCAATCACTGCCACATCCTGATCAGGAAACATTGAGTCCCCGAACATGGCTTGTAGCCCTGTGAAACAATATTATGATAAACCTTTTAAACCCCCTTATACCCCTGAAGCAAGCCAGTTTTGCCTCACGTGTGACAGAGCCCTATTTTGAAATCTGTCATGTGTCACTTTAATTGAGAGATAACTTTTTGACAACTTTAACCTCTCCATGTGAATTCAAGACTGTTTTTTCTCGTGACACATTGTGCTATGAAGATAGAAGGCATTTTGGTCCAAAAAATGATTTTTTATTTTGTGAAAAAATATCAAATTATGGTGAAAAATTGAAAAATTTACCGGGCGATTTCAAAACTTTCAAGGGAAAAATTTTCTGATGTAAGACAGATATTATCACGTCAAATAGTTTATAACTGCATCTACCCTATGGCTGCTGTAGTTTTGGCATCATTTTTTTTAAACGTCTTTTTTTTTTTTTAACGACATTTAGGGGGCTTTAGAAATTTAGTCGTAAATTTCAAATTTTCAACAAAATTGCAATATAAACATTTTTTTAGAGAACCAGATCCAGTTCAACGTGATTTGATTGGCCTGTATGGTTAGATACCCCCATAAATTGCCCTCATCTAAGAAACTACACCCCTTAAATTATTCTAACCGCATTAGGAAGTTTATTAAACCCTTAGGTGTTCACAGGAATTAAAAGCAAATGGAAGTGAAATTTCAAAATTTCACTTTTTTTGCAGATTTTAAATTTTTATAACATTGTTCACAAGAATACGGTTAAATGTGATCAGGGAAATATAACTTAATATTGATTCCCCAGATTTCTGCCGTTTTCATAGGATATCCCATATGTGGCCCTAGTGCATTATTTGGCTCAACCACAAGCCCCAGAATAGGAGAGCACCCTATGTGACTCTGGAGTCTCATTTTCATTACATTTTATTTAGGGGCCATTTCAGGTTTTGCGGACACCCTAAGGTCCAAACTTAATTAAACGCCCCTAAAAATAACTCCCATATTGGAAACTACACCCCTTAAGGGAATAGTATCCAGGGGTGTAGTGAGGCATATCGAGCCCACAGGTGTTCACAAAAAATTTTAGCGTTAGACTGTAAAAATGTAAAACAATTTTTTTTCCAATAATCTGCAATTTTAGCTGAAAAATGTTTAATTTTTACAAGGAAATCCTGGGGTAAAAAAGCACGCCAAAAACCTGTACACAATTTCTCCAAGTTCGGCAAATACCCTACATTGGTTGTAATCCTGCTTGTTTGGGCGCATGCGGCAGGGGGTATAAGGGAGGGAAGCGCACTTGCTTGGAATGCAGATTTTGGTGGGCATGTCAACATATACAAATGCCCCAAAGTAACAGAACAGGTTGAAACCTTCCATAAGTCAACCTATTTTGGATTCAGCAATAGCACGCCTCAAAGAACTCATCTAGGAGTATTGTACTTTTGGGTGCACAGTGTTACAAAGTTGCTTTTTTTTGCATGGGCTTATGAAAATGAGGGGAAAACGCAATTCCCGCCATTGATTTTTTGAGCTTCACAAATTTTACAGCGTTCGCCATGCAGTAATAAAATGATATGATATATTTACTATGGGGTCGGCTACAATGCAATGTAATAGATTTTATAAATATTTTTTTTAGTTTTATTACTTTTATTCACATATGAAATAGGTCTATAAAAAAACATTGCGTTTTATGTTGTTCTGTTCTGATAGCCATAACGGTTTTCATTTTTTCTGTATACGGAGATGATTCCCTGGCTTGTTTTTTTTGTGGGATAGTTAATGTTTTTATTAAGTTTTACCATTATGGGGGGCATATGCCGCTCTTGTGGATCACTTTTTAATAAGGTTTTTGTGAGGCATTTTGAACAAAATACAGCATTCCTGGTAGTGTTTTTTATTTTTATTTTTTTAACAGCGTCACCGTGCAGTATAACTGACCATACTAGATTACCTCATCAGGTCGATACGATTACAGCGATATTCAATTTGTATATTTTTTTTAATGTTTTAACTGCATCTTTACACAATAAAACACTTTTATCAAAAAGAAAACACGTTTTTGCACTCGCCATAGTCTGAGACCATAACTTTTTTATTTTTCTTCCTGTGTACGAGCTGTGTAGGGCTTGTTTTTTGCGGGAAGAGTTGACGTTTTTTATTGGTAAATTTTTGGGGACAAGAATTTTTGACTCAATTTTAAAACCGTTTTTTAGTGAAGGCAGGGTGAAGAAAATACTGCAATCCTAGTAGGTGTTTTTTATTTTTATTTTTAACAGCGCTCACTGTGCATATATATCCATGAACCAGTTGCATACTCTCTGGGTCGATCCGATGTTATGGCTATACCCTATTTATATAGTTTTTTTAATTTTGAAGCACACATTTAAAAAAAAAGAAAAAGTGTTTTTATATTGTGTTAAATAATATTTATGCATCGCTGTCTCTGAGAGCCATAACTTTCTTTATTTTTCCATATATCGAGAACGTGTATAGGACTTTTTTTGCGGGATGAACTGAAGTTTTAATTGGTACATACTTTGGCGTCTATATGAATTTTTGATCGCTTTTATTCAATTTTTAGTGCTGCAGATGACAAAAATCGCAATCTGTGACTGTTTTTTGTTTTTGTTTATTATGCGTTCACCGTACGGTTATTTAACATGACAGATTTATCAGGTGGTCCTTTGCGCCACGCGGCGATACAAATATGGGTACTTTATTTATTAATGATCTTTTTTGGGGCGATGGCGTTTGTAAATGGGGAAAAGGCGGTTGTACGAGTTTTATTTTATTTATTTGTGTATTGTGAATTTACCTTTTTTTTTTCACTTTTGACATTTATTTTTACTTTTTTTACTTTTTTTCACTTTAATCTTCTAACAGCCAATCATCAGAAGCTGTTAGAATGCAGACCAGTCACAGTATCTGTACTGTGTACTGGTTGCCATGACAACGCCTGTCACCTTTGCCCACAATGCATTGCGGCATGGTGACATCACAGATTACCCCGGGAAGAAGCCGTTACTTCCCGAGGGCATCAAAGAGGAGATCGGTGCCGCACTACAGTGCGGCAGCCGCCGGGAGCAGGCAGGAGGGGCTCACTCCTCCTCCCTGCGTGCTTTATTATCGCAGCCCATGAACAGGCTGCGGAATGAAGCGTAATCACGCCCGCGGCCGGAGCCCACTTTCCCGGCCGGGGGTGAGACTGCATGCGGGCCAGCTGGAAATTTACCGCTGGTCCCATGTTGCGATCGGCGTGGCTCCCCGCAAGCCCACGCTATCGCCCATGGCGTAGGATACGTTCCATATTTGCGGGAGTCACTTTCCGCTAGGGCGTTATTCCATACGCCCTATGTCTGGAAGGGGTAAAGAGAACCTGTCACATAGTTATTGCCTCCCCTGGTTGAGGGAACAAGAACAAGGTAGCATCAGACCTGGCTGTTTCCAGTGCTGTGTCCGTATTCTGTGAAAATGCTGTTAGTTTTCATGTATTTAATGCCTCAAATCTGCAGTGTTTCATTCAGCAGAAGAGTCATTTGAAGAGTCCTTCAGAGTGTCATGTTTTTTTCAAACCGCCCCAAATCGGAGGCTAGCCCCGCCCACCTTAACTGACTAAACTTACTTGAAATAGGTAGAAACTGTGAATAAACTGTCAGTGGGGCGGAGCTAGCCTTTGGGGGGGAGCTAACCACCCTGCCATGAATAAGATTTAAAGGGGTAAATGCTCTAAAACTGCTGAGCTTACAGAAGTAAGGAGGGCACAGTGCTGGAAATGTCATATCTGACACTCAGCTTGTGCTGCCCTCCAGCAAGGGGCCTAACCTATGTGACAGGTTCCCTTAAACTTGAACAAAAATGCCTAGAAACTACTGCCAACAGCAGGTTTTGTAGCCAGGTTTTAGAAACCTCATAATTAAATGTTTTTCATATAACCATTACTTACTCTCATTGAAATACCATATTTATTCTATTTTTTATAAACTTACATAAAGTGGAAATGCATAGTGGTCCCATGTTTTCTAGTACTTTAAGTGTGTAGAAGGGGCATGGCTGTAATCACCTTACATATAAAATGTAATCTCTTCTACTGTAGAGATGTGGGCGTTGCTCTAAAGATTCATCTGACCATAAGAATCAGGAACTATACAGATTGAATAGTCATTGTTTTAGGGGCCTGAAAGAAATTATTTATTGCCTGAGATTTTTTTTTATGAAACTAAATGCAAATTCTTATATTTCTTACCCCTCCCACCCTCTTTTAATGTACTCATTATAATATGTATAGTAAGTCATTCGTATTTGTCATCCATTTTGGACAATCCCCCTTCCGGTACTATTGTGAACATGTACTTGGTGCACATAATATTATCAGCATGGTAATGCCAACAATTCCAATTAACTATATTCAGGTATTTATTACTTATTGAGTCAAGGTTATTCTTATTCATTGGTTGCAGTAGATATAATATTGTTTTCATTGACGTGTGATGATTACTTGAAGGGTACCTGTCACATAGATTATGTCCCCCTTGCTGAGGACAGCACAAGCTAGTGACAGACATGCTGTTTCCAGCGCTGTGTCCCTTATTCTGTAAGATGCTGGAGTTTAGAGCAGTGTACCCCATCAATCTTATTCATGAGAGCATGTGTTAGCCTGCCCACCAAAACTAGCCCCACCCACGACAGATATTCCCATGTTTCTACCTAATCAAAGTATAGGTTTATCATTGAGGTTGTGGGGGCTGGCCTCAGGTGGGCGGGGTTTGAAAAAAAAACTTACTCTTTGACTCTTTTCTGGCTGAAAACTGCAGATTTGAGCACTAAGTACAGAATAAGGGACACAGCACTGGAAACAGCATGTCTGTCACTAGCTTGTTCTGTCCTCAGCCGGAGGGGGGGGGGGGGGCATAAACTGTGTGACAGGCTCTCTTTAACTTTACAGCACAGTAATAGTACTGGTCATAGCCCAGGTTTAACAGTGGCCCCGTAATCATCAAACAAAATATCATAAATGGAGATGAAGGGTAATATTATAGGTGTTTGTCACAATAAGGGAGAGGTTTCTTTGTTCATGGTAACTACTTTGCTTGCCACTTTTTTCATTTGTCAACAGCCATTAAAGGGATGGCAGCAACAATCAGGTTGTTTAGTTTCCAAAGTAAATGGCAACATTACTTTAAATACCTTTTCTTGTTGGTCATAGAGAGCAAAAAGCTACTATTTTAATGAATGTACCTTGTGGGTTCTTCACCATTAGGTTAAAGTGACCATCTGGGCACTCACTCCAAACCCAATGTTATAATTCTCTGATCCCTAAAATTGTAAGATGCTTTAGGACCTTCTTGAAGAGCCTCTCTCTAGCCTTGTTGCACTTTCTGTTTCCAGGGAGTAATGGTCCTAAACCTGTATATGGATTATATTGAACCTGTCATGTGTTTTATGCTACTCTATCTGAGAGCAGGATGTGAGAGAGGGAGAGAAGCTTAGCTCTGTGATGTAAGGGTTTATATTATTTGATACTGAATTTCTAAGTAAAAAACAGTAAATCTGTGAAAAAGAAACTGAAAGTCCTACTTACCCTGCCCACATACAGTAATTCTCTGTACACACACTGATGCAGGGAAAGCTGTAAATCACTGTATGTGGGAGGGGTAAGCAGGACTCCTACTTTCACTTAAGGAGTCTGGTCAGAATTTACTCACAAATTCTGCTCCAAATTCTATACACACACACCACACACACACACACACACACAAAACCCACAGCAACCATACACACACAAAATATATATAAAAATATATATAAATATATATATACTCTAATATATAATATATATATATATATATATTATAATATATATATCTCAGAGCTTCTCTCTGTCTATCACATCCAGATAGGGCAGCATAAACCACATGACAGGTTCCTTTTAACTACATATGTGATTATTATAATTTTAAGCACCTTAGCCAACTGCAAGAGCCTCCTACAAGGACATGCAAAGGATCTCCAGCAACCATGTTACTATAATTTTAGAGGTGTGGTAGGTGCCTTCACTCTGGACAAATGCTGGAAATCCAAAGTCAGTTGAAAAAAGTTGGCTGAACTCATTTGTATGCCTTAAACTCCAAAATATTTCCTTTGTCTTCCCAGTGTAGAAGACCACCAAAATAGTAGTGTAAGCACTCCTCATATCCTTAGGAGAATAATGTCAAAACTGGCTTTGTTTTACAATAAACTACTGCAAGGGAACGAAAAATCAGAAGCAAATTACTGCAGAATCAGTTTTTTTTTTATTTTTGAGTGTGTTACAAAATTAATAGGTAGGTAGTAATACAATAGTATGTTTAATGTACAGAGAAAGAAATTTAAAGGGAACCTATCACATAGGACATTCCATCTGATCTGCCAGAATCATGTTATAGAGTAGGAGCAGGTTGATATTTAGTTTTGTAAGATATACTTTAGTGTAAATTGCCAATTAAATTCCCTTTTTAAAACCCTTTTAAACCCGAGCTAGGGAGTCCCCTGGGGGGGTCCCCATTATTTATCAGCATTTTTTCCCTGTTTGAATATGCAGGCAGAAAGAACTTTCCAAATAATGAGCGGAAACCCCCTTTCCGGACTCCAAACCCCCAAAAAAAACATTTGGTTTAGATTTAATTAAAAAAACTTGGGAAAACTTTAATTTTTTCCCCACAAAAAAGTAAAGGAAAAGAATTTTGCACCGCTACCCTGCCTTTTATACAAGTGCTGGTAGATTAAACGGGAAATTTTTTTTGTTCCCCTTTTAAACTAATTTTATGATACCAGTATAACATAGGGGTTTGTCAAAGGAAAAGTCCCCATTTTGCCACCATAATTTAGATGCCCGCCTAAAGGGAAAAAACCTATTAACATCCTGCCAGTGAGATTTTTTAAACTGGGGTTTTTTGATCCCTCTGGCAAATAAGACTTAATACTTGGTGGCAAAACCCCTTTTTGGGAAAACAGCAGGGCCCGGGCATTTTTTGAGTTGATGATGAGGTTTTTGGGACATGTCAGGGTGAATTTTGGTCAACTTTTTTTGCAGATAAACTCCCAAATCAAATTTAAAAATAATTTTAGAATGTTTCTTGGCAACTCGGAGCTTCAACTTCCTTCAAAAAAATTTTTTTATGAATAAGTTCTGGAGACGGCAGGGAAATCCATGACTTTTTGGTGCTTTCTTTTTTTAGCCACTCATTTGTTGCCTTGGGGTGTTTTGTTTTGGGGGCCCTTTTTTCTTGCTGGGAAAACCAGGCCCGGGCCCAATTTTTTTTGTAAAGGGAAGGGGGTTGTCACTTTAGGATTTTTTGGTACAAAGGCTCCATCAATTTCCCAAATTTATGGGAGTTTAAGGTCCTGTGCCCTTAGCAGAGAAACACCCCCAAAACATAAAGTTTCCACCTCCATGCTTGACAGTGGGGACGGTGTTCTTTGGGTCATAGGCAGCATTTCTCTTCCTGCAAACACGACAAGTTGAGTTAATGCTAAAGAGCTCAATTTTTGTTTCATCAGATCACACTACCTTCTCCCAATCACTCACAGTATCATGCAGGTGTTCATTGTCAAACTTCAGATGGGCCTGAACATGCGCCTTCCTGAGCAGGGGGACCGTGCGAGCACTGCAGTATTTTAAACCATTACAGCGCAATGTGTTACCAATGGTTTTCTTGGTGACTGTGGTCCCAGTTGCCTTAAGATCATTAAAAAGTTCCCCCTGTGTAGTTTTAGGCTGATCTCTCATCTTCCTCATGATCAAGGAAACCCCACGAGGTGAGATTTTGCATGGTGCCCCAGATTGATTTCGATTGGCAGTCATTTTGTATTTCTTCCATTTTTCTTACTATTGCACCAATAGTTGTCTCCTTCTCACCCAGCGTCTTACTTATGGTGTTGTAGCCCATTTCAGCTTTGTGCAGGTCTATGATCTTGTCCCTAAGATCCTTAGAAAGAAAAGCTCTTTGGTCTTGCCCATGTTGTAGAGGTTAGAGTCTGACTGACTAACTGAGTCTGTGGACAGGAGTCTTTTGTAAAGGTGACTATTTAAGACAGCTGTTTTTAGTGCAGGTAAAAAGTTGATTAGGAGCATCTAACTGGTATGTAGGAGCCAGAACTCTTAATGGTTGGCAGGGGATCAAATACTTATTTCTCTCAGCAAAATGCAAATAAATGTATATAATTTATACAATGTGATTTTCTGGATTTTATTTTGGATATTCTATCTCTTACTGTTAAAATTAACCTACCCTTAATGGAGTTTCAGGTGAATATGAGGATAAGAAGTTGCCGCAGTATTTGCTCTGATTTGTGGAAAATAACATTCATCAACTTGCCTCCATTTTAGGTTTATAGAGAGATTCCTAAAATACTAAAAAAGAATTAAACCCAAATGACTAATTTCACTAAAATATTACATATTTCTAGTCCTTGATTATTTCAAGTAATAATAGAGATTTTACATGTTTTATGTAATTTTTTATTGTCTTTCAAATTGTAGTTTTGATATACTACAACCTATATTCTACAAATCAATTGTTTAGATTTAGTTTTTAGAAATAGGTAAAAAAAATTGCAGGCCCCAGTATTTTCAGACTGTTTTCATACATAGTAATAAGTGTAGAATACAAACCATTCCTTACAGTTTTGCGAATGTGTCTGTTTTATGGTTGTCAGGTATCTCAGTGATTACTAGAGAAGATAAATACATGCCCATGACTTTGTTGCTCAGATGTAGTTTTTGGTTTATTATTTTTCTGGGCAACTGACTTGTTCTATAAAAATAACATTTGGTGGAGTCCAAATACAGTGGTGCTTGAAAGTTTGTTAACCCTACAGAATTTTTTTTTATTTTACTGTATAAATATGATTTAAAACTAGATCAGTCCTAAAAGAAAACAAGGTCAAAGAAATTAACCAAAAATATCCCAATTGGTAATGTATTTATTGAGGAAAATTATGCAATATTACATGTCTGTGAATGACAACCTTTACGAGCAGCATCAACTTAATCTATGCAGTTATTGTTAATCATTCCTTCACATTGGCTTAGAGGATTTCTATGACCAGGACTTGGCTGTTCCAAGGTGTTAACTTTATTCTTCTTTAACCACTTTTTGTATAATGACTTGTGTGCTCAGGGTCGTTGTCTTGCTGCATGACCCATGGGTTATTGAGATTTAGCTCATAGACAGATGTCCTTATATTTTCCTTTGCAATTTGCTGGTATAATTCAGAATTCATTGCAAGCCATCATTTCCCAGATGTAACAAAACAGGCCCAACCATGATGCCACCACCACTACCGCCACCATGTTTCACAGATGGTATGAGGTGTTTATGTGAGAATGTAGTGTTTTCTAGTTTCCAAACATAATGCTTCTCATTAACCCAAAAAGTTCTATTTTGGTCTCATCCGTCCACTAGGCGTGGTCCTCCTATCCTTCTGACTTGTCCAAGTGATCTTTAGCAAACTGCAGACAGGCAGCAAGAGCTCTTTTTTTGGGAGTCAGGACTTTCTTCTTCCAATCCCGCCATGTGCACCATTGGTGGTTAGTGTCCTGCTGATACTAGACTCATAAACATTAACATGTGGAAATGTGTCAAAAGCCTTTAGTTGCTTAGTGGTTACATTGAGCTACTATATGACTTTGCAGACTATTATATGTTTGCTCTTGACGTGATCCTTGTTAGTCTATCCTTTTTGGGGAGAGTCATAATTTCCCCCACTTGCACACAATCTGCCTAACTGGATTGGTGGAGTCCAAACTGTTTTGAATTGGTTTTATAACCTTTTTAAGCCTAATAAGCATCAACAACTCTTCTTTGAAGGTCCTTAGAAAATCTCCTTTGTTTTTCCTATTACACTTCCACAAAAATACTGAACATTAGTATTTGACAGATCTATGTTCTTTAAATAAAACATGTCACCCTCTCACACCAGATTGTCATTGATTACAAATAATCCTGACTAATATCTTCTTTATTATCTGCTAAACCTAAAGGTTCACATGATTTTGCCACTCACAGATACGTGGTATCGATTTATTATCTTCAATAAATAAATGACCAGGTCTAATGTTTTAAATTCATGTGTTTGCGTTGACTCTTATTATCTAATTTTAGGATGTGTGAAAGTCTGATGTAGTTCTAGATCCCTTTTTTGAAGAAATATAGAAAATTTGGAATTGTTTACAAACTTTAAGCACCACTTAAAATGGTAAATATGTAATGGTAAAATGGTAAAATATGTAATGGTAAAAATGTAAATATCTTATAATAGTGGTTATATCATAATACAGATTTGTGTGTTACTACATATTTTCATTTTGACCTGGCCAGATTTTCAAAGTTACAGTACTTGCAGTCACTATGTATACAGTTAGTTCATATATTTGTAAAAAGGGTGATACAGGGTATGCAGCATAATTGAAAATGCCTTGTGAACAGAATCTATATTTGAAGTATTTAACTCTTTGTCAAATGTACTATTTTGCATCTATTATGTATCAATGTTTCTGTGCAGTTGGCAAAATTGTAGAATTCCTGGCCTTGTGCACCATGCTGCTGATAATCAGCTAGAATGGGCTAGTATAGGATGCCCTGTAGGAGTTTGTGAGTGGCAGGCCTTGGGTGCTGTGACCACTCATCAGGTCCTGTCTGGGTACACACAGTGTGTATCTAGCCCGATTATGTACCTGTGCATTGTTGCCTATAGGACAGATGGCTGCTTTACCTACAGTAGGGATAGAGATGCTGAGCTAACAGAGAGAGTCATGAGTCAAAGTTGTGTGTCACCTGATTTCCACTAGGAGTTACAACAAGTTGGCCTCAGTGGTAAAGCAAGTGGTAAATGGGTATTGAGCGCATACTTTAGGGTCCAGTAAGAAGCAATGAGTTACTGACAAGAGTTTAAAAACTGTGAATGAGGGTCAGATTATCAGAACCACTTTAAATAAGTCTTGAACCTCTACATGAGAAACAGTACACTAAATAATCTATGTATATTTTTTAGATGCTTCTTGTATGTAAAGACTGTGTGAGTTGACCATTCCAAACTGGTTATATGTGTACATCATCTTCTTCCAGGATTGCAGTCTCTACTATGCCTTTGTCTTAACAACTAAAGTGTATATGCATGGCTCTCAATAAATGTCTAAGGCAGTCACTGACAGGGCTTTTTCATATAAAGTGTAGTAGAGTGCATATACATCTTTTGTGGCTGTTGTTGGGGGTCTGGTGGGGTTTCAAGGCCCCACTTACACTAATTCTGTCTTGCTCTTTCCTAGGGTAGGGCCATACATGTCTTATAGGTGCGGGTCTCACCTCTGGTCTCCGTTCAGTATAGAGAGTACGTCTAACTTGCCCACTGCTCTCCATTATGTTTTATAGCAGTTCTGAGTACAGCCAAGCAGTGTACACTGGTGTGAACTCCCACTGAAATGAATCTAGAGTACAGAACAAGTGTGACCTATTCTCTGTTCTGAACAGAGACTTTTGAAGGCCTGTGCTTGAGATAGGTGTGGGCCCAAAAGGTGGGAGCTGCACCTATAAGACAAATATGGCATATGCCATAGATACGCTGTAAATGACTGAGATGGGACCACCCCTTTATAAGAAATATAATCTACACTACTGTAGATTAGGCAGGGTCCATTGTAAATCTCCTTAATCTACATGAGTCAAAAAAGGAACCTTTAGTACCTGTGCCTATTTCCTAACCTAAACTTATCAAACTGCATGTTTATTCTTCATACGGCCCATGATTCAGTCCTACTGTTTGCAACAAATACAATATATACTAGTAACTAATTTATAAACTGCTCTCTTTTTTAGGCTTTGTTCCCATCAGTTCCAGGGATTCTGTCAACTAATGCAATTTTCAACTGATCAAACAGTATTCCCTGTCCGCAATCTTGTGACTGGAAATTGCCAGTTGCTCATTTATAGCTATTTGTGGAATCCAGAAAATCAGAATGTGCCTGGTTCTTATAAAGAAAATACATAGCTCTAAGGTGCTAATCCCATAGCTCTCGCCTTAGGGAAAATGATCACTGTAGCTGTAATTTTCCATTTACAGAATATTTGCTACTGTAGAGAAGGGACTTTACACTAAATTGTACATTACAGATATTTTAGGCAATACTCACATCTGTGTCATAAATTTTGATTTTCTGTTCCTAAATAGGAAAGGAAAAGCAAAAAAGACAGAGTGCTAGATCTATTGTATGACAGACACATGATGTCTGTTGTCTTTATGCAAGAATAGCACTGCATCCCTGGCTATTCTTCATGTCAACACAGATGTGAACACCGACTTATTTTTTATGATGATATTATTAATTTATTTGCTTACTTGGATACACTTTATTATAGCTGATTTATCTTTATTTTGAGAATAGATGTGAGACAGGAGGGGCTTTTAAAATGCAAGCAGAAATAATACCAGGAGTTCAGGGCAAAACAGAAAAGCTATAAATTCAAATTTGATCACAAGAACACACATTTTTAGACACAAAAAATACAGCAGCATCGGCTGGCACTGAAACTCATACAGACATCGAATTATTGGAATGTTAAAACTGCATCATTGCTAACTTTTCTACATGTATAAAAAATGTTTTTAGTGCACAGTTTGTTCAAATTGTGTATGCCCACCTACCACTTCAAGGCAACCTCATCAGGCAGGTCCCTAACTGTAATGACTCTCAGTGCTGCCAACGTCTACATATATTCAGAGCGACAGGCTCATTTCTCACTGATTATAAGGACCTTATAAGGGTGAAGCACGCGGCCAGGGTGAAGGCAGCCACTCCTTCTAATAAACTATGCGAGAAAGACAAAGAGAAATCAGCTACTATTTTCCCAACTGACCCCTAAAGGGGTTTTGTCGCTACAAAGATCATATCTCTAATGATGGGGACAGTAAAAATAAGCACTTTTGCAATTGGTTTGCATTACCTAAGTCATTTAGTATAGCAGATTTGAGCTAATCTATGCATCTACAGTTATTTCTGCAGCAGGTGCACGGGACACGCCCCCTTTTCTGTGATTGGCTGACTGACATTTCATTCAGCCTGTTCGGACACACCCCCTGGAAGGTCACGCCCCCTGTGCTGTGATTGGCTGCCTGCACTGCTTAACTGCCTGTGATGATTGTGTGTGTATAATAAGGCTGTCTCAGCTTCTCTCTATGTGATGGCTCTATGTAAAGGATCTGGGCAATAACTGAGTCTCCAGCAGCTAGATTCCCTCTCTCCTTGTATAACACAGCCTTATACACTTCCCATCTCCCCTCCCCCTTATAACACAGCCTTATGCCTGATAACAGGGGGAGGAGGGGGAGCAGAGTGCATTTCTCACATTTGTTTAATCAGTTCAGGCTGTATATATAACTGCATACACCAGTGCAGGTGCTCTGGTTACAAGGAGCCTGTGGAGCCTGGAGATGACAGCTCTACAGCCATGAGAAGCATGCAGGAGGGCTTCAGAGCTGTGACACCCTCTCCCTTCCACTGCTCACACACAGTCATGATGTCATCAGTCTTTAGTGAGGGAAGACACGCCTACTGAAAGAAGAGAAGAGACCCTGGATTTAAAGCTGTAACAGATAGCAACAGCTCAAATCTGCGAAAGTGTATAATGACAAAACCCCTTTAAATGTAGGGCCACATGTATGAAATTTGGCGTTTAAATGCCAAATTTCATGCGCATTAAAATAGCATACAATGCGCCTGATTTATGAACCTGCTCTAGAATTGTCGTAGTGAAGCTATAAATTTATAGCTTCAAATGGTTCTAGCGCGCCCCGCCTCCATCCCCCTTCTTGAAATTAGGCGCATTACAGAGTGCTGCTTGCGCTCTGTAATGCGCCTGATAATAGTATGCGGGAGAGTTTTCAGTAATGCGAACAGGGCTGTGTTTGAAATCGGGCTGAAAATGTGCCAGACTTCTGGCGCAGCCCCGTTTATACATGTCCCCTTTAATGTTTGCATGGGCTTCAGAAACAACTAGTGCTGCTGTAAAAAAATAAAAATGATTAAAAATGTTTTAAATTATATACATAGTCGGGTCACATTATTATGACCAGCAGCCAATATCCAGAGTAACTACTATATGCAGCATGGACAGCAGCTAGATGGCTTGTGAGTGACTCAAAAAAAATCCTGGTAGGTTCTCACAGAAATCTGGAGCCATGCTGACTGCATCTCAAAGATGCTGAGGTGGTCCACAGATGCTCAATTGGGTTCAAATATGGGGAATTAGAGGCCAGGGAGTACTTGGAAGTCTTGGTCATGCTCTTCCAGCCAATGTCTGACTTTACTGGCCATGTGATTGTCTTGCTAGAAGTTGCCATCCGCCCCACCAAAGACAATCAACATGTATGGGTGTATGTGCTTTGCAAGGATGGTTTCATAATCAGATCCTCTGAAAGGGCCTTCCATATGGATGAGTGGCCCGGAAAAGGCCACAAATGCCAATTATATCTCTGCCATCACCAGCTTTTGTTCCTTAAGTAATTGTTACAGGGTGTTTGTTCTTTGATGTTTCTTGCCCAACACGCCATTGTTCATCCATTTGATGTAGAAAAAATGTGACTCATTGAAGTAGGCTTTTTTAACAACAGAGGTCCAAATCTGATACTTCCGTGAAAATTTTTTGTCGATTCAACTGTGTTTGCAGTGGTACAGTGACTATCTGCTTTGGAACCTCATACGCAGTAGAGTTTGCTAAACTGTTGTTATACACATACATTTGGTATCCCCCTGGTTTATTTGGTGGTGAGCTGCTCCAGTGTAGTGTCAGCATGCCCTTGTGCACCTTCGTAGCCGACGTTCATTTCTCACATCAAAAGCATGTGGCGCTCTGCAGTTTCCATGTTGTTTATTAATTTGCTCAGTGAATACAGTTCAAGTTACTAACCATGACCTCCAAGGCTCTCCATGACCTCTCCCCTCCATACATCTCTGCCTTGATCTCCAGATACCTATCCTTACCCAATCTCCGATCCTCACAAGACCTTCTTCTCTGCTCTCCCCGTGTCATCTACTCACACAACTGTCTCGAAGACTTCTCTCGTGCTTCCCCCATACTCTGGAACTCTTTACTCCAACACATCAGACTCTCCTCCACTTTTACCAGGTTCAAAAGCAACCTGAGAACTCATTTCTTCAGGATAGCCTATAGCCTACAATAACCCCACTGCCACTACACCCTTCACAAACATGTCTGCCCCTCACCTTCTGTCTCTTTCCTCCTTCCTTCTAGATTGTAAGCCCTTGCGGCCAGGGTCATCTCTACCTCTGTACTAGTTGTTAGTCAATAACTGTTGCCACTGTACCAAGCAAACTTACACTGTGATTTCCTTAATGAGCTACAAGCTGCTGATGTTGAAGGTAGAAAGTGGCCATAATAATGTGATGTAATCGACTGTGTGTTTATATAAATACATACACATATATTATCTATAGATATAATATGTGTGTATGATGTTTATTTTCTGTATATACATAAAATAGCATAAACATAATATATTTGTAATTTATATATTATTATATATTATGGGTCTACTTTATAGGGTCATCTCCAGGCAGCCCTCTCCCCATCTCCTAATCTGCTCAAGGATTTGAAAGCAACATATTTACAATTAAGGTTTAGTCATTTCACCTAGATTCTGCAATAATAACACACTGTAATAATTAAATGCTCATTAAGTCTATGACTCACCAGCAGTTAGGATAAAAGTAGGTATTATATTATTTAAATATAATATTATAAGATTATTATATTCATAAAGAATTCCCATCTCCTCTTTCTGAAACCCATCTTGTGTGTCCCAGCTGTAGGAAAACGAGAGGTGGCTGCCCTCCCTGTTCACTTCTATGGGATTTCCAAGCACTTTCAACCAAGAGTGTATGTAGTACCATTCCCTTCCCCTTCCCTTGTTCCAGAGCAGACACATCCTGGGCTGTCAGAAGAATGAGATGGAAATGAACCTTTAATATAATATTATCATATAATTTGTATTATTTTGTGTATTGTAGTTTGTATTACCTTGGGTAGGAAATAACTGTCCTCTGTCCTTGGGTTGGGTTAGGGATATACTCAGATTATGGGAAAGAGAGGCTTGTCTAGTAGTCTTTTGAGAGGCAGATAAAACAGGCTCCCTCTTATTACTTTATATGTTACTCTGTCTATTAAATATTTCAATTTCTCTCAACAACATTGTCCAGTTGTATCAAAAGGGGCTGGCACCATTTAAGGGGTACTCCAATAAAGCATATTCATTATATAGTGAAAAGTTCTTAAATGTTATAGTATAATTCCTCATATTTTAAAGAACTCTGCTTGATTTTATGAGATGGCAACCTTCTCTGTTTACTTCCAAAGCATGAAAATCTGTCCTGCTTATGTGTAGATCACTCAGATGTATTGGCTGTAACAAGATAGATCTAATAGCTGTATCATGAGGTGCTCCATCACATGACTGAGACAAATTTTCATCTTTTGTAAGGCTCAGAAGGGGTAATCTGTCTCATTGGGGAGAGACAGTTCTCTTCCCATGTGCCTTTGAAATATCTTTTTTAAGGAAATTTGCTTTCTTTGACTGTTGGTAGAGATCTTGCAAACCATAAGGAATTAATAGATGATGTATTTTCTACTATTTCATAACTTTTCATTATGCAATCAATACATTTTATTTCACTACCACATACCGTCCTTGAGTTAATTGATAAATGTGGTATACATGAAAGTCAACACTAAAAGACCAGAGCTGACACATTAAAATGGTTTTCTGACTCCCATTTTAAATGTTTAACTATGGCACAGAAGCTGGGAAAAAAATAAAAAAACATATCCACCTCTTAACTCGTTCCACTTCTTCGGTCTTCTGTTGTCTTCCGGCTCTGGCCGAATAGACCTCTGAAGCTTGAAATTGCCTGAAGCGGTCATGTTACAATACCTGATGTCACTGTTCAGAAGTCCCAGCTCCAACGGTGACATCTGGCTCATGATTGGCTGATACAGTGATGTTACAATCAATCACTGTACAAAAGTCAATGTGATGTTCGGTTTGGCACGAGCTGGAGGACAACAGAAGACTGATAAAAAAAAACGGGAGACATGTCACTGGATCAAATGTAAGTAATGGGGGTTGTCTATGTCATAGCAAAAAATAATATTAAGCTTCTGCAGCCAAATAAAAAAAATCCTGTACTTACCTTTCCCCAGTCCTGAGTTCCAGCACTGTGTCTCTCCGGTCTTCTATATACAGTCTGCTACTTCCATATAGGCATATCACCGATGTAATCACTGATAATCTGCAGTGGTTATGTGTTATCAGCTCTGAATGGTGATGTAAGTGGAGGCAGGTGACCGCTGCAGCCAATCTGTGACTGATGTGCCTGTTCAGAAGTAGCAGTCTGTAAACAGAAGGACGGGGAAATGAAGCGCTGGAACCAAGACTGGGGGAGTATATAATTTTTTTTTTAATTTCACCCAAGGAGCATAATATTATTTTTTGTTAACACCTGGACAGCCCCTTCAACAGATGAGTATGTTCTTTTTTTAATTTTCTCCCAGTCTCTGCCACCATAGTTAAACTTATAAAAGGAGATCCGGACAACCCCTTTTATTATCCACTTTAGTCCCAAATCAGAACCTTTTATGGATACTAACCTTACATTTTTTCTCTGTTCTATAGACATAAAGAAGACACCTCCATCATCGAATGGCGTATGGAGCCCCAAGTATGGTGTACCATTTCAGCAACATGTGCCAGCGCTGGACTATCAACATAATGTTTATATACCGGGTACACCCACGCTACTGGCCAGCAAGCAAGGGCACTATATAGAGCACGAGGAGAAAAACAGTTTTTCCACTTTTGGAAAGAAGAGGAAAATGACATCTTGTTGTGATGTACATGATGATTTGATCATTAACAATGACCTGAAATGAACTAGGGTCTACCACAAAACACAGAGGATCGAAGCCACGATCTGAGCAGACTGGAACCTCAGCAGTTAACAAACTGTGTCATTACTATGTAAAGAACACTGTCTCAACTCACCTACCTGATGTCTGTTTGTGTGTGATAATTCTGGAAACACAATTTGTGACAGGTCCCGATCAATAAAGTGCAATGGGACAAGGAGATCTAAAATTAATCTGTAACACTTGAAATGAAAGTGCACTCGAAGAGGTAATGAAGGCGCAAAATATACGTACACAAAGACAATGAAAATAAATGACAGTGAAGCTGTGTGTTGAGTAAATGGACAGGATGCAATTTCATTTGGTAAAACAGATTCAATGTGGGTGAGAATGAAAGTCGCTTGTGTGTAAAAAGCAATTTTCTCTATCTGCAGTCAAGCGAAAGACTTCCTTTAGGACTGGAGTGAATAAGAGGACATCCTTTCTGAAATGTCATTTTGAGTTTCAGCCCTTGGCGATTTCCATTTAGTGACAGTTCTGTCTTTCATTGTTAATACGTGAATGTACACAGTGGAGATATACATTTTTCTGGACCTATATGTCTGCGTGTGTTGTACAAATGGAAGGATGCGTGTTGAAGTCATATCACCTTATAGGGTATAATCAGCCGAATACATTCATTGTCACCACATATGGAGGATTAAATACATGTAAATATATGTATATGCTATTTTTCAACTACCAATTGTATTAAAGAGTGCTGGATTCACTTTGGTGGTTTATATTATTATGCGAAAATGAGTATTTTTAATACAAAGCTTATCTCCTGGGAGATGGTAGAGCGAAGGACTGGAATGAAATTGAAATAAAAAAGGTCAGCATAGTAATTGGACAGTTAAATACATGTGATATTTTGTGCCCGTACATTTTGTCATCTGAAATCACTTCACGGTTTTAATCAGGTTGTTAAAAAATGAAAAATTGTCAGGTTTTAAATAATTTCTTATAATGTGAAGGGTGGCTGTCAATAATGTTAATACATCTCTCAAGGCTACAACATTTAGTTTCTTGCAGAAGAAGGTAAATGTAGCTCCCTTTTGGAGCCATTACAAATATTTTATTAACCCCTTCTTGCCGCGGTGCTTTTTGTTTACGCGCATTCATTTTTTTCTTCACCGTCTTCCAAGAGCCAAGACTTTTTATTTTTCAGTCTATGTAGACATATGAGGGCTTGTTTATTTTGCAGGACGAGATCTGCTTTTACATATTACTATTGATGCACTATTTAATGTACTGTGAGCTGGAACATGAAAAAAACTATTGCACTTGAGGGTTTTGCTTTTATGGAGTTCACTGTTAGGTATAAATTACATGCCATCTGTATTCTGCAGGTCAGTATATTTGCAGTGATGCCACATTTTTTGATTTTTTGTTATGGGACTTTTTATAAAATAAAAACTTTTAATTTTTTTAATTTGTGTTGCAGCTTCATTTTTTTGCAACCAATAACTTTTTAATTTGTTAATCTATGGACCTAAATAATGCTCTTTTTTTGCGGGATGGAGTGTAGTATTTATTGGAATAATTTTGGGATAAATATGTCTTTTTGATCACTTCTTATTTGAATTTTTGGGGACACAAAATGACCAAAATATACAATTGTGGTGTGGGTTATTTTTTTTGTATGGTGTTCACCGTTCAGGGTTTTCATAGATTTGACTTTTACAGATGTGGGAATACTAATTATGTTTGACTTTTTTTTTAATTTGACTTGTAAAATGGCAAAAGAGGGTTTTTGGAACTTTTAAGATTTTTTTTACCTGTACTTAAAAGGTGTCACTATACTGTTTCACAGAGCCACAGCCAGCTTTAGAATCACACTTCCTAGTCAGGCTATGGGTTGTTCTATAGCAGTGATTAATATATCAACGCTTCTGTTCCTAACTATACCACTTAGGCTATGTTCACACAGCATAACTGTGGGGCGTAATTACGCCCCGCAATTACGCCGTGTGTTCGGGAGCTTGTGCCAACTGGGCCAAGCTCCCGCCGGGCTAGTTATTGACATGTCACTTATCTCCCACCGCAGCGTATTGTCCGAGTTGGGAGAGGAGATGTAATCAATGGTACTCTATGAGAAACGTGAATTACCGTAATGACTGGGACTTATCTTGCCCCTTATTAAGTGCAGTACGGCGCGAAATGCGGGGCGAAAAACGTCCCAATTTAAGCTGTGTGAACATAGCCTTACAGTGACATAACTTCAGGAGATTTATAAAATGTAGTATACAAGACTACAGAACTCTAAATGCTTGTCATTTAGTTAGGTAAAGAAATTCTCTTGCTAGAGATAAAAGGAGATACAATCTTTTTTTATCTCTTGACCAAAGCAAAATCAAAAGTGGATTGTATTTGGTAATAATCTTCATTTACCTTTCCCTACTTGTTTAAAGTTAATCATTGTGATGAGAAAACTCCTTTGAGTCCTCTTAAAATATTTGACCACTAGGGGTGGGATCACTTGTTCTCTGTTCTGCAATAGTAATAAACTGTAGAACAGCATAAAATAATGGCTCATTTATTACACCCTGCCCAGATGCTTTATCATGGTCAGAAACTCAATTTTCTGATACAGAGCATTAAACTCCCTGCATAGACATCCCGGCTGCTACTGAAACTGCTGTTACTTGCCGCATATGGAGCAGATTTAGGTCACGAGATTGTTAAGGGGGTTCGGAGTGGGCTCACTAGCTAACTGTACATTATATGCCACTAGAGAGTTAAAGTGAATCTCAACCTTCTTTCATCATTCTAGTTTTAGGTTCAATTTTCTGTGCTGATGGATTTTTTTTAATATAGTTTTATAGTGCTTGGAATCTCCAATTTCTGATACACAGCTCCAAACCCCCTGTGTAGACATAGATTTATAAGATAACATGCTGGCTGCTTGCATCCTGCAACTTAGTGCATTTTTTTTTGCATTTTAGAGTTCAGTATAAACTAGTATTCAGTAAATTTATCAAGCCAAAAAAATAGAAATTTACTGCGCAAGTCACATTTATGCAAACATTTTTGATATAGAGAGGGTTTTTCAGGGAGAATGGTCCCCATAACTTACACCAGAAAGTGATATGAATGATGACACTGTAAAGAGCCAGTGGCAGGGTACCATGAATGTAGGTGTGCAGGTCCTAGTGATTGGGCCTACCTGTGGTATGCTGGGAGCTGTAGTTTAACCAGTGAATAAGTAAGCACAAAGAGAGCATTAGGTTGGGATTTTAGCAGGCTTTACTCATAGCTGTAGCTTAGAAGTTCGGTTACAGTTCCTTCCAATCTTCAGTTACATTAAAGGGGTGTTCCCAACATAGACTTTAATGGCTTATTGCTAGGATATTGTTGGCTGACGGTGTTTGGCAAAATGTCTCCACTTTCTCTTCTCTCTATATCTGTCTCTTTCTGGTACTAGTGTCTCAGCTTTTTCTCTATTCTATCTGCCTTGCCTGCCTCTGCTCGACCACCGGTTAATGGGCAGATGACCCCCTTGTTCTGTAATAACCTGAACTGGCAAGTTGAACACTAATATCTACCAACACCAGCTGGCAACGAACGCATACACGTTGATACCAAACAGCACAGTGACTACTTTTCACCCCTTAAATAGGCAGACTGACTGATCACACATTTGGAGACATCTGTGAATTTCATTACAGGACACATCATAATTTAACATCTTCCTATGGCCAAAATACTCATAATAATTTATAAGGGTATGATAATTTTTGTCCAGGTCAGTGTCATTATTTTTTATTTTTTTGGTTGAACCATAATTCAAACATAATGTAATTTTAAATTCATTGGATCAGTTTAAAATTATTTTAGTGACCACTGAGTGTCTTTGTTTCTTTTGTTTTGTCCATGTACGTTTATTTGCATTGTTTTATAATCTTTGACTTATAATAATATAATCTTTTATTCTTATTCTTATAATCTTATAAACTTTATTAATAATATCTAATGGAAAATAATTTCCCCAAAAATTACAAAACAAGTCCTTAACTAGCTGTGATAATGATACCAAACGTTTTGGCCCCATAAATCTTACAATAATAGTTATCTTTATTACAGATTCTATAAAAAAAAAACCTGATATCAAACTAGAATAGCTATCCTTAAATAGAGCAGGGGCCATTACGAACACCTTTCATCTACATAAATGAGGCCACATTTATCAAAACTTTCTAACTGGAAACCTGTTCTTGTTTCCCCATAGCAGTTAATAAGAGTTCAGCTTTCACTTT
This sequence comes from Phyllomedusa bahiana, assembly GCA_025379985.1. Classification (NCBI taxonomy): domain Eukaryota; kingdom Metazoa; phylum Chordata; class Amphibia; order Anura; family Hylidae; genus Phyllomedusa; species Phyllomedusa bahiana. Next base: position 57,611 of record JAODAL010018295.1, read on the forward strand.
AACAGATCTGGTAAAATAAAATCGATACTGTGAGGGTAGAAGAGCTTGATAATACAGTGTTTGATGGAGCATGCTATGATTTTTGTTCTTCTTTATCATACATACAGAAGCCTATAGAAGAAAATCTTTCACTATGAAATTCGAGGCATTTTGAGGTACAAAAGTTCTCCTTAGAAGTCTGTTATGGTTCCATTCAAAGTAGGGCAATGTACTGAATTGTAACATTTTCAAGTGTGTAAGACCTTATTACCGAGAGTTACACACAATGGTACATATACAGACAATTTTTTTTAATCAAACAGTGGTCGCCACTGTAGTGAAATGGCATGAGATTTTCAATAAAGTTTAATTGATTTTGGCTTGCTGCAAACAGATATATTTGCCCTTTACCATACCTTTATTCCTCCTACTTACAATACCCTATTTTTTATTAAAAGCCCGAGTATGTGCTTTCTATACAGAAGTGAAAACAAAGTGCCAAATTATCCCACTGAAAGTGGACAAAAAATGTGGTCTATCAGTGACCAAATAAACACATACAAAAAAATGGGACATTACTTACTAGCCTACATGCTACCTGGGAGAAATTGACAGGTGTAGTTAATTGCTGAGACGCAGCTCACATCCCCCACTGCTAGTGGACAAGTTAGATGATAAAAAAAAAACTGCACATTAGTTTAATCCCTGTTCACACCAGCATGCAGAAACGCCATAGTATAATGCATGGGGAGATTGCACAAATGCAAAAATACCAATAAAACAACCACTCATACACTCTCATTGCATGAGGGGGGTGGCTGCTGGTAATACAGTTGCATATAAATAAGGCGATACAGAAGGGTGCCATAAATACAAATACGTTTGGTGTACCATGCTGGCTTACAACCTATTAGTGACACCCATACTATTAGATTAAGCGGGATGCCCAGCACTTTCTGGGTGTCCAATACAAAACACAGACACCCTCCACTCCCCAGCACTGTTGGGAAGATAAAAAAATATGACATACTGGAAACATTTTTTAAATATGAGGTATTAGTTGGTACAGAGGCCCCAATACGCAAGCTTGCAACCAGCGTCAATGGTCCTCATGTCTTGCGAGTCTCTACACTAATAATTTACAAAAAAACACATACAAAAAATGGGAATATGCAATTTTGGGGGCATATTCACAGCTCAATGGCTGGACTAGACTGGACCCAGTAGCAGGCATCTCTAGCCAATATGCTACCTGGGATAAATTGATAGGGGCAGCTAATTACTGAGAAGCAGCTCACATCCCCCACTGCTAGGGGAAATATGCCCCAAAAATTGCAGTGTTTTTTGAGTAAGTAATGCCCCATTTTTTGTATGTGTTTTTTTTGTAAATTATTAGTGTAGGGACTCGCAAGACAAGAGGATCGTTGATGCCGGTTGCGAGCTTGCGTATTGGGGCCCCTGTACCAACTAATACCTCATATTTAAAAAAGTTTCCCAGTATGTCATATTTTTTATCTGCCCAACAGTGCTGGGGAGCGGAGGGTGTCTGTGTTTTGTGTTGGACATCCAGAAAGTGCTGGGCAGCGCGCCTAATCTAATAGTATGGCTGTCACTAATAGGTTGTAAGCCAGCATGGTGCACCACACGAATCTGTATTTATGGCACCCTTCTGTATCGCCTTATTTATATGCAACTGTAGTACCAGCAACCACCCCCCGTATGCAATGAGAGTATGTGAGTGGTTGTTTTATTGGTATTTTTGAATTTGTGAAATCTCCCAATGCATTATACTGTGGCTTGTGGCTTTTCTGCATGCTGGTGTGAACAGGGATTAAACTAATGTGCAGTTTTTTTTATCATCTAACTTTTCCCCTAGCAGTGGGGGATGTGAACTGCTTCTCAGCAATTAGCTGCACCTGTTAATTTCTCCCAGGTAGCATATAGGCTAGAGATGCCTGCTGCTGGGTCCAGTCTAGGCCAGCCATTGAGCTGTGAATATGCCCCAAAAATTGCAGTGTTTTTTCTATCAGTGACCAACTCTGAAAAGAGAAGGGCCTCCCAACCAACTCTCTCCCACTCTTTGAACATCAGGATTCTGCAAGGGTTGGGGATTGATGGAACCCCCCTCACCGAAGCTAGGGGAACCCAGACTACTAGCCTAGCTGCCACCTCTATGTCTACCAAGGAGCCAAATTCAGTTTTGCTTCCCATTTCAAGAAGCCTGAGTTGCAAGGGCGAAAGGGAGCTCATGGCCACTCGATTCCCCCAAACCTCAGAGGTGGACATCTCATAAAATAAAATGTTAAAATGGCTCAGTGGAAAAGTGCCACCTCAGACAAATCTTTTTAATCCCCTGTTGGAGAAATTAACCCTAATAATTATGCGTTCCCCCTGCTCCGAATTATTGGATTCTTGGTCTGAGTATGGGTGAGCCCATTTCGGAGAATCAGTCTAACAATGCAGAAGATATGACACAACACATTAGGCATGTAACATCTCTGAGAATAACTCTGCTTTATTGATACTAGACAATATTTTTTTTTATCAAAGGCTCACATTTCTTTAGTTGATGGCTTTATACCATCTAGAGTATAAGCCACAGTCTATAAAAGCAAGAAGTGTCTCTTCCCCCCCTGACAAGATGTTCAGAGCATCAATACCACAGATGTTAATTACAGATTAGAACATGCTCTACCCCTCCCTTGTGTGAATACATTAAACAAATATTCTCTTAAACTATAAGCTTAAGAATTCCAAGATAGCTGATTGTAAACTAATATGGAGTTTATTCACTCACACCCCAAAGTTTCATGCAGATCCAAAAACTTAAAAGATTCTTCACAATACAGTCAGTCACAGAATTCCATAATGTTGAATAACAATTTTATTTTTTTTAAAGGTTTATATTTGTCTTTTATTTATGTTTATGTCTGTCACTTCTTAACATATCCAGTAAATTTAAGCAGTTCCATCAAAACACAAGAACACTGTGAAACGCCCCCCATATGCCTAATTTTGAAGGGGGACCTGCACAAACTCTGTCTCTTATGCAGCCAGGTTTACAGGGATTTTCTCATCATGCTGAGTCACAGGCAGCTTCAGACTCACACTGCCTGATCAGGCTGTGGGTGGTTCTATAGCAGTGATTTGCATATTTAGCGCCACTATAACTAGCTGAGCATTTACAGTTACATAAATGCAGGAGATTTAATCTGAAGCAAGCAAAGCTAACAAGTACTTATCAAAGGTAAACAATCTAATCTTGTTAGAGATAAAGACTCTGCTCCGTCCAACCTTGGTGATGTCACTCCCTGCTCTCTTTCTAATCAGAAAAGGATATATGGACAGTAACTTAGAGACACGTGTTCACTCAGAGCAGATAAAATCTCTCTTATCTCCTGACCAGGGCAATATCAAAACAGTATTTAGTCTTCATTTACAATTCCCTATATGTTGAAAGCTAGTGAGAAAACCCATTTAACAGAATTGTGGTTTGAACCCTGCTACCCATGGACAGAGGTTAGAGGTTATTAGAGGTTACTAATAACTAGAGTGCTCTCTCAGGTTGCAATATTTTAAACATATAATAGTCTTTCCTGGGCTATGTGATTTGAAACCACATTTAACATACAATACCACAAACAGTAGTGATACAGTGGTATTACATGGCTGTATGACTGTATAATCTAAAACCTGTTTACAGATAGAGCTGCTTTTCTAATGTAAACATTGACATTCTAATTTTCTAGTCAGCGAAGTCTGCAGTACAGTATGCTGCTTATCCTGCCTGTCCAGCGCAGCATTACTAAAACAGTCAAGGCATGCTATACAATACAGCAAAGGATGTGGTTGTTGGGGTTTAGGAGACAAAGAATCCTAGTATCCTTTTCAGAATAGAGGAATAGGAGCCTTTCTAACCAATTACTGACAGCCACATTCTCTGCTTAGCCAGTTCTAATAAGTGCTTTGAAAAAGGGAGGCGAGTCCTGTATACACAATACCCTGAGTACGGTATGGCCATAGCTTTAACCTTTCAACCATACTAAATTCTGTGCATGCAGTATCAAATTAATTCTTTTATGTAACCAGTGGCCCAACAATCACCTCATTTTACTAACTCATTAAAGATGGCATTATCATAAAAATGTATTTTCTTGTTTGATTTTATTTCATCATGGCTCATTCTGTAGAAATAAAAGTTTAATATTGGCCAGTAGATGTAAGCACAACAGTGTGCAAATAATATATAGTTTGTTAAATCAAATTAATTTAGTACTAAAGACACAACAAACATTTGGTATTCCAGTCATAAACTTAACAAATAAATGATAGTCTAATTGGGGTTCCACATCAAAATTGCCCACATTTACCATGACAGGTGTTACTCATCCCCTCTCTTTAGAGATTAGTACAAAGTCCTTCAGCCAGACAGTGGATCAGTTGACCTTATAGAAGAAACTGCAGCAAAAAGTGATTTTTCATTACACAATTTTCACCACATTTGGAAACCCTGGCTTAAATCAAACGCTTCTACGCAATAATTCTTGAGTTCCTGACATAATTGTGAACCAAAGTCCCTGGACAAGGCTTTTTGGTGCCCCAAGCAAATAAGCAGTCCCCTGCTCTCCTGTGGGTCTGTCCGAGAATGTGCTATACTGTTTCTGTTTCATTAAAAAATTATATATTTTGATATCAAGTTTTAATGCGTACTATAATTAAAGGAGTTGTCTCACTACAAAGATTAGCTTTCAACATGAAGGGAACATTAAATCAAGACTTTTTCCAAACACATTCCTCTTTTGATTTTTCCCTTGTCAGAAGGTAAAAGAGATTTTATCTGCTCTAAGTGCACACAGGTTTTTCTAGTTACTGTCCTGCCCTGCCCTTTTCTCTTTGCTCTTTGTCTTATCTGAGAACAGGGAGTGTGTTATCTCTAACAAACATAAGAGAGTAATTACCTATAATTGTTTATTTTCAGCTTTGAAGCCCTGTGCACTATAGATTGCCTCTTCTGCCCTCAATGTCAGTGCAATTAGAAGAGCTGAGAATACAGAGCTGATATGCTATTCACTGCATAACCAGAAAGAGACAGGTAACATCAATCTAAAACTGCTTGTGGTTCCTCAAATCAGCCAGGTGAGACAACCACTTTATTGGAGTCTTTCATTTTTTATGTCCCTATATGTTTTTAAATAAATCATGATAACATTATGGTTTTCACATTGGCCACTGAACACAGTAGGCTAACACTTCCTGTCGCAGCCTATGCTGTGTACACTACGGGTAGGTCAAGCAGTCCACTCATAAGCAAGCTTATAATGCAAGCTTATAATGTAACACCTATTTCGTAAATCTGGAGGACTAAAATACACCACTAATATTGGGTAATACAGACAGTGCTGCTCTTGGTGTACCTTTCTCCTCCTTGTTAAGTAAGCACTTCCATGTCCCAGGGCATGCCCTTTCATATAAGTCAACTCTCTTCATATAAGTCAAAGAGTAATTTTCAGATTTCTTATATTAAATGCAAGTCTCTCCAACTACTGTTGAAGCAGCTCAAGCAAGATTGTTGCCCTCTTAAATATAAAATATAAAAAGAATATAGACTAAAATGTATACAGTTGGACAATAAAAACAAAAATGTATGTTTAATGGAAAAAAATTAAGACAAATTCCCTTCAGAGGAACCCTTTAAATAAACAAACTAAATAGAAAATGCCACAGAATGTAAGCTGATATGTAAATAATAATAGACACAAATATTTATATTGTAGGCTAACATTCTGGACATATCTGCCTAGTACCTAGCAAAATATCATGAGTAGATATTTTTAAACCATTTACCTAACCCCTAGGTAATGAAAATTCTAAAATGTATGCATTGCACAGTAGCTACAAACCTTTGATTGATGATACTCAGGCCCTTGCTGAGAAAAAAACTACACATATTTACGAGAGGGATTTTCAACCTTTTTGATAATGAATATATTGAATATTGAGCTTTTCTGATCTTTAGGCTACCTAACACATAATACAAAGCCATAATATGTAATGCATTTGTATTATGTCTTTATTTTTAAAACTTTGTACTCATGGTCAATTTACTTTGCATTTTTGCCTAGATTGTTCAAGTTATTGATACACTTAGAATTTGTTGAATTTTTTTTTAATATTCTTTGATGGTGACACCTTAGAGGGGTTGTGTAAATTTGTCACAGTATCCTAATGAACATCATAAACATGGAGAAAAATGCTATTTGAATGGGGTATGCAATACCCTCTACCTTATTATAGTAGTGCTCAAATAATACAATGCTACAATGTGCAAATGATAGTATTACAGGATATGATATCCAGATAACATAGACATGTGAGGGCTTTCTTTTGCGGGAAAAGATGTATTTTCTAATGGTGTCATTCTTCATACCGTACAATATACTGGGAAAGCGGAAAAAAAGTGAAAAAAATGTACTTGCGCCATTTATGTGGGGATTTGTTTTTACAGCATTTGCTTTTTGGTATAATATATGTGTTAACTGTATTCTTCTGGTTGATACGATTCCGGAAATACCAAATATATAGGGTTGAAATTATAGCCACAGTGCCATTTTCTGCAGTCAATAACTTTTTTGTACTTCCACCTATGGACCTGAATGATTTTTTGTGGGCTGAATTTTTATTTTTCATGGCACCATTATGGGATAGATGCAATTTTTTTTATCACTTTTTATTCCAATTTTTAGGGGATGTGAAATGACTAAAAAAATGCAATTTTGGCTATCATTTTTCTTTTCTTCTACCATATTTAGCATATTGGAAAAATAATGTTGTATTTTAATAGATCAGACTTTTATGGATACGATGATATAAATTATGTGAAATCTTTTCATTGTTTTTTTTTAATTCTTAAAATGGCGAAAGGGGATTGATTTGAATTTTTAAAATTATTAATTACATTTTACACTGTTAAACATTTTTTTTTATATTTAAGTCCCACTTGGGTACTTTACTACTAGGGAGTGCGATCGTCCATACACACGTCTGCATTGTATGTATAAACAATGCAGAAAGTGACGGTTTTATCAGTTCCTGCCCAAGACAGGAATTGATAACACAGGAGATATGGTGGTGATGGAGCCTTCACAAGGCTTCCAGCCACCATGTTAACCAATGGGCACACCGCAATCTCGTCGTGCTGATCGGAGTGAGAAACGGTGCCGATCACACCATTCACATTTCACACATAATAACTTGTTAGATTAATTATACAGGTTATTATGGTCGTGTGGATACCTAATATGTGTAGGTTTTTTGTGTGTGTAATATATGCACAATTTTTTTTTTTATTAAATATTTATTTTTATTTTATTATTTATTTTTTATTCATTTTTTTTACTCTTTTTCTGTTTTTTTTTACTTTTTTTTTTTAAAATCCCCTGAAGGGAGAACTGTTTTACATTTTTTTTTTTATACTTAGTAATGTATTAGCATATTCATATATGCTAATACATTATAATCTGTGTCAGTCTGACACAGGCAGTGATCAGGACAGCATACCGTCTGCCCTGGTCACTGTGCAGCCATTCCCCGGGCTCTGTCGGGTCACCGGGCATTCTGATCACCCAACAGAGCAGGGAAACCCTTTGATTGCGCTGCGGTGACGATCCGCCGCAATTAAACGGTTAAAGCACCGGGGTGCGGTGGTTTCCCCCACTCCCCGGTGCTAGTAGGAGATGCTCTGGGATCAGGGCTGTGTAGTACAGCCCAGATCTCAGCGCAGCTGCTGCGGCCAGAGCCGCAAACTCCGATGTCTGCAGTGATGTCAAAAGATGTCACTGCAGACGAACGACCTGAAATGCCCCCGTCAAAAGACAGTAGGTGGTCGTTAGGGAGTTAACAGCTGGCAGCAGCCTTCTATGTAACTGGATTACTGAGTAAAATCTTTCATTCAATAGGAGATCAGCACACAGCTTATTACCTTGTACTGGTCTCCATGGCAACTGTTAATCACTATGCCCACAATGCATTGTGTAACAGAAACAAGAAAAAGAACAGAGGGGGCGCACAATAGTGAAAGTACGTTCAAAAAATGAAGCGAGAAGTGAAGAAGCAATGTTTTCTCACCTTCGGAAGTTGTGCTTATACTGTAGATGCACAACTGCTCATATGCGCATACAGGGCTTTCCTTCCGAGCCCAGAAGACAAACAGCAACCGTGGGTATCTTTTCTCAACAACCGTGAAATCGTTGTTAAGCATAAAGGATCAAGATTATTTCCCGCGTGTTATCTTGTACATTACTTCTGATGAAGCGCCAGTGTAGGAGCGAAACACTTTAAGTTTCTCCAGTGTATTTTATGGTATTTGAAGGTTACAACCCTTTTTTGACACCTTTTATCTAAATAAATCTTTATTTTTTATACTATTTCCATGGCCTCAAACGGAGGTTGTCGTTCTTCTACAAACGAGCGCTGGGGCTCTTTTGCTTTTAGCCTTGAGCTTTATCTTGATTCACAATGCATTGTGGGCATGGTGATGTCACAGATGACCCAGGAAGTGACTTTAACTTCCCAGGGCCGTCTGGTAGGAGATCCTCCTCCTTGCGACTTAGCTCCGACGATCTTAATTGATCGTTGGAGCTAAGGGGTTAATCACCCACGGCCGGTGTGGCATGAGGCCAGCGGTAATTTACCACTGGTCCCATGTCGCGATCTTGTGGAGCTCGCTTGTAAGCCAACACGATCGCCAGGACGTAACCATACGTCCATTTGCGGGAACGCATTTCCCGCTAGTACGTATGCATACGTCAAATGTCGGGAAGGGGTTAAGAGACAGAGTGTAATAGGAGAGCAGTAACTAGACACTGTGCTGTATATTAGTAACATCCAATGGTCTCAACATGTGATGTATTCAACTTAAGATAGCCTCAACCTACGATACTTCATGACAGCAGCAGCACTGTACTCGTGATTTATATTAAAGTACTTTACTATGGACTTAAAAACACCTGTGGCCATTGCTGACATGTATATTTTAACAAATCCTTGTGTTCCCTGTGAAATAACAATTCTGGAGCATCTTCTCTTATAACTCTGTGAGGTTCTGTTCCTCTATTATTCCTTTTAGAAATGTATTACTATATCAGTCAGATGGGTGTTACCTACTGGGGGTGTGTCCCTGCCACACTGACTATGTCAGCACTGATTGGACAATGTCAGACTGTGCATGGATCCCCCGCCCCTAATCAGCAACATTCAATTGACAGACTGACCATTTTTGGGAGGAATAACAGGGGAAATAGAAAACATAGAGATCAAAGAAAAGATGCTGTAGAATTGTTATATCATGGAGAACACTTGTATTTACTAAACGAGACATATCAGGAAAGACCACAGATCTTTCTTAACAAAACAATTTACTGTATTGTACAGTATACTATAGCTGCCCGTGCCCAGGGTCAGGGTCAGACTTTACGATACTTTACACTACTATACATCATGAAAATCCGGTACCAGCCCCTTCCAAAAGAGAAAAAATCAGTTTAAGCATTAACAAATTTAAAGGAGTTTCCCATAATACTTTATTACTTAACCAGAAAAGGAGCCACTCCATTTAAATAGGGTCACTGTTTGATAAGCTTATGATTAGCAAGTTTCCAATTGCTGCCCTGAATACCAAAAGTAAGGACTTAGTTTAACTGTATTATTTTTCTTGCCTATTTTTCTTTATTCTACATGTGGTCTCATTTTGGTTTGGCATTATATGGGCTTTGGAACTAATTACCAGTTTTTCATAGAATTATGGTTTCAACATACAATGGCCTTCCCGAACCCAGTCAATATTATATGTTGAGGGACCATTGTATAGTGTATGTGTGATTGCTCCTTCTAGTAGCCTTCTCCCCCCAAAAAACAAAAAAATAGGTTAAAAAAAAGTCTTAAAAATACTTTAAAAAAAATTAACAATTCCCTTTTCTATTTATCATAATATAAAAAAATTATATAAATTGCCATATCTATAAATATAGATCTATTAAAAAATTAAGCAGATTTATCCCAGTTAACATGTAAAAAAACAAAATAGTACATTTTTCGTTACCTTAGCTAAAAATTAGAATACAAAAGTGACAAAAAAGTCCTATTTACCACAAAATTTTGCTAATAAAAACTATCCTTAATTATTTCTGAAAATATAATGACCTATGTTAACATGTCCTTTATTCCACATCAAGAACTGCATGAAAATCCCCCAAAATAGCACATTATGGGTGACATGTATGAAATTTGGTGGCGCCAAATTTCGTGCGCCTAACATACGTCTAGAATGTGCCTGATTTATGAACCCGCTCTACAGCGGGTCATAAATCAGGATCATTCTAGCGCTCGGGTGACAGTTTGGGATCAGGTATACCACTTTGAAAGTGGTATACCTGTTCCAGCCGCAATGTGCCCAGAAATGCTGTAGCGAAGCTACAAATATGTAGCTTTGCTGTGGTTCTAGCACGCCCTGCCATAAAATGGCGTGCGGACATTTAAACATGAATGAATGGGGCTGTGCTGGATATCAGGCTGTACAGACGGCAGATATCTGGCGTAGCCCCGTTCATACATGTCGCCCTATGTCTTTTACAATTCCACCTCAAAAAGAATCTTTTTTTTTCAATACATTATATGGTATATTAAAAATAGAACTCTTCTTACATACAATAGGGAAGAACAGTCGGAAGAACAGATGTAAGCAATGCATGATGGGAACTGTAGTCTGCTACCCACAGGAGCTACTGCTGAAGACTAGTCCACTCTTGCTGTGCTGAGGAGCACATAGGGGGGCAACAGTGTGACAAAATATGTCAGTTATCCATATTTTAGCTGTAGGATTAGCATTATACTTATGCTCTGTGTGTAATGACCCTGAAGACCCAATTGTTTTTGTCCAAATGCCAGCATACCCCTTTAACTAAAACGAAAAAGCTACTAATGAGTCTCACCAGGGAGTGACTCACCAAGGTTGACAGTGCTTCTTGGAGAAATCACAGCAGAGAGAGAGCAGAGAGAGGTGATTGGTAATCTCTTCTATCTCCTAAACACAGCAAAATCAAAACAGCAATGCATTTGGTAATATTCTTTATTTATCTTTGAGTACATGTTTAAAGCTATTCATTGTGATTAGTGTTGAGCGATTGCATTGGCTATCGAGATCGATCGATAGTCGATAGTCGGCCGCTATCGATAAGGTTTTTCGATAGTGGAGCATCGATTATGCCGCGATTTACCATTAAAGTCTAGGAGAGGAGAGCAACAACACATCATTATTTACCCAAACAAGGCTGGAGAAGCTGAAATTACAATCACAATCAGTCAAATGGATAGTGCCTACATCTTAGGCAAACACACTTAGGTTATAAAAAGTCACAAGAAAAAAGTCATCAGACCATTTACTATCCTGTCTTGTACCACAGCCTGTCCATAAACCTGCATCACCACAATTAAAAAGTGCCAGAAGGCAGTTGGATTTGACTCATCATGTTATTGAACTGGACATGAATATCCATGTCTGGAACGCAGCATGTGCCCCAAAACTTCATGACCCCCAAATTTAAAAAAGTGCCGCAAAAAGGAGTCTTTCAACCACCATTTTAGTTTCACTGGGACATTGACTATACCTGTCCTGCGGCCACAGCATGGTGCACCAAACCTGCATGAACCCAAACATTTAAATAAGCCTGCCGGAAAAAAGGAGTCTTTCAACCACCCATTTTAGTTTCTTGGACATTGACTATACTGTCCTGGGCCACAGCATGGCCCAAACCTGCATGACCCCCACATTTAAAAAGTGCCGGAAAAAAGGAGTCTTTCAACACCATTTTAGTTTCACTGGACATTGGGACTATACCTGTCTGGGCCACAGCATGTAGCCTCAAAACATGCATGACCCCCCAGTTTAAAAGTGCACGGGGAAAAAAGGAGTCTTTCATCCATCATTTTAGTTGAACTGGACATTGACTATACCCTGTCCTGGGCCCACAAGCTATGTGCACCCAAACCTGCATGACCCCACATTAAAAAGTTGACGGAAAAAGGAGTCTTTCAACCAACATTTTAGTTTCACTGGACATTGACTATACCTGTCACTGGGCCACAGCATGAGCCCCAAACTGCATGACCCCACATTTAAAAGTGCCGGAAAAAGGCGTCTTTCAACACAATTTTAGTTTCACTGGACACTTGACTATCCCTGTCCTGGGACACAGCATGGAGCTCCATCCAGCATGACCCCCCTCCATTTAAAAAGTGCCGGAAAAAGGAGTCTTTCAGACACAATTTAAGTTAAACTGGACATTGACTATAACTGTCCTGGGCACAGGCATGAGCCACAAACCTGCTTGACCCCCACATTTAAAAAGTGAGGAAAAGGTCGTCTTTCAACCACCATTGTTAGTTCACCTTTGGACATTGACATATACCTGTCCTGGGCCACAGCATGAGCCCCAATCCTGCTTGACCCCAACTTTTAAAATGTGCCGGAAAAAGGAGTCTTTCAACCACACATTTTAGTTTCACTGGGACATGGACTATACCCTGTCCGGGGCCACAGCATGACCAGGGCCGGAGTACAGGGGTGCGGTGACAGCCCAGGCTGGGTCCGTCATCTGATTAACACGCAGGTTAAATTGCACTAAGACGCTAGCAACGAAAAAAATGTCGTGCTGATGCAGACGGTGCGGATGCGGATAGTGTGAGAACTCCAGCCTTTCATCTGTACTACGTAAATACTCTGGGTCAGCGTCTTGACCCCTCCGATGTGGTGGACAATTGAGGCTTCAATTGGAATAATACTGTTGTGGTTAACGCTCCTGTTACACCAAGGTGCCCTTTATCTTGGACATTCTTTTTCTCATTTTACATCAACGTGCTGGCAGGAAATGGTTCTCTGTACTTTTTTCTATGTCTGTGCTCCATACTCCATGTTCTCTGAATAACCTACATCTGGTCAAGTTTTCCTGTACCTCCCTTGTACAATTCCAGAGGATTTTTTTTACAGCTATTTTGTCACTTGCAAGTTTTTTAGTACTTTAATTCTAGATAAACCACATTTTTAAATAGGATGGATTCCCACCATGTCTTTGTTTCTCTTTTTTTCTTTGTATTAAATGGGTTTGTCCTTTTCCATTACAGGGATTGATAGTATGTTAAGATCTTGCAAAAAAACAAGTCATTTTGCAATATGTGTCATTAACAGTGTCCTTCCTCTATTCCTGTTTCTGACAGCACATCACACTGAGCCACTCTTGACAATTGTGCAGAACTAATGTCTGTTAGAAAAGAAACAACATTTTTTAGAATAGGACCTGTAGTATTGCTGCATGTCACAGCAAAATGCCAACCCAAAATTCAAAGCATGTCCTTGAGCAAATTTGGTCAATTGTGAAGAAACAAATGTCTCGTTAGATAAAAACATTTTAGAATAGGACCTGCTTGTAGATAGCTGCTTGTCACAGCAAAATGCCCCCTCAAAAATTCAATATGCATGACCCTTGAGCCACTTTAGGTCAATTGTGAAGAAAAAATGTCTGTTAGAAACATACATTTTTTATAATTGGATCTGTAGTATTGCTGCATTTCAAAGGCAGCATGACCCTATAAATTATAAAAAGACTCTCAGCACTGTTTAAAATTGTGCAGGGAGAAATGCCATTAGAAGCCTCCATTCTATTCCAAAGGACATAATTATAGCGGTATCTCACTGCAAACATGGACCCCAAAAAAATTATAATATGACTTCTCAGGCCCACTATTAAAAATCGTGAGGGAGAAATGCCCACTTAGAAGTCACATTCTTTCCAAGGACCTTGATTAGTGCGGTATCTCACCAGCAACATGACTCAAAAACCATTGACATTGCGAAAACTTCTTAAGATAAAGTGAGTAAATGGAATACGGTGTTGTCTTGGAAAAACCTTGCTGTCTTTTACAGTCTCCTCACAGCAAAACATCAAAATGAATGTTGGGATAAAGAAGAATAAAAATTGAAGTTGAAATGTTCATTTAAAAAAAGCTTTTCAAGAGGGACCATTTCTGTTTGAAAGGAATGTTGAAGTCTTTGACAGGCAACTAATCAGGGTGACCTCGGCAATTGGGCACCAGGCCACAAAATCATAAGAGATCCATGCGATGATTCATCTCGGATGAAAAGTCAAACGATCCACATTATATGTGGAAAGCCGGATGCGTTTGTCTGTAAGACTCCTCCAGCTGCTGCGAAGGTGCCGCCTCAGAAATGACGCTGGCTGCTGGGCAAGGACAAAACACATCTATGGCGGGGTATGCGCGTGTACGAGCCGCTCGGGCCTTCGTCCATTTTGGATACCAAGAAGTCTATAGGGTCGGAACACATGCAAAAACATCGGTGTGAGAAGCAGATAGTCGTTGCTCCATGTTCTTAAGCTGATCTCTGTGTGTTGGAATGTGTGCCTGCATTGCATGCGTTGGGTGAAGGTGGTAAAACAAAAGAATTGCAAGAGGGTCAAAATTTGGCTTCTGCTCCACCCTTGCCTGCTGCTGCCGCTACGCCTACTTGGCACTCTTCGCTTGTCCACGTCGCTGATGTTGTTCCACCGTGACATTTGGGGCAACGTGAAGCTGACGCAACAGTTGTCTCAGTTGATCAATCAGGCATGGTCTCCATTTCCTGCCTTTTAATCCTATTTGGGTGGGTGGAAAGGATAAGTGCAGATTTTTTGTTTTGTTACCGGGGATACAGGAGGGTGGCCACCCAGTACTGTTGTTCATTTTGAGGCCTTAACGCGAGGATCATGTTGGAAGAAAATGGTGCATCAAGCACTCATGTGAGAGATGGACGCCGTTGATTCCAAGCCTCTGGGTCGAGGGGCATAGTCAAAAATCTGATCTTCACTCATCTTCCTCCTTCTAATAGTCGCGCCACCTCTTTCCAAGGGCAGGGACGTCGGGTAACATCGGTGTCTTGGAATAACCTCTCCTCTCCTCCTCGCTGCCTCCGGCACAGCTTCAACACAGCCCTGGCTTGCTGAGATGATGCACCCTGAGAGCTTGATGCGCCACCTTGCACTAGCTCTGGACCCGAACCATCTGCCTAATGAAGGACCGGATGAAATTTGTGAAACTGTCGGGCATTGTGGATTTGACGGAGAGAAAGGCTCGTGTCGACATCTGTGTCCGTCTCCTACTCCAGTCGCTGGCGGGAACTGTTGTTCAGATTGTCCCAACGATCGTTCCTAGAACTATGATCACCACAATGCTCATGCTGACAAGGGCATTGTCCGCATTGACCATTTTGGTGGGCTTCTTCAAAACTGGCAAAAGGATGGTGCAGAGCTCTTTCACCTGCCTCCACTCATCGGTGGTTCATCACCCGAGGTCCGTACCGCTTGTAAGGCCATTGTCATTTCGTATGCGTAATGGCTTGCGCTGCTGCCACAATCGCTGGGAAGTGGGGGGGGGTTTTCCGCGTTTGCACGTCAAAAATAGAGGGTTTCGGGAGGCCAAAGATGACGCTGAACGAGCCGGGGCGGGATGAAACGGGTGCAAAAGGGGGGAAGTGCGAATCGGGCCCTCGGCCTTTTTCAGCAGGCAGTCCAGCCCCGGGTGCTCTTTGAAATTTTGGCGACAAGGTTCATGACATGTGCCGGGAAAGGGATGTCTCCCCCCAAACGTTTTGGGCGGCAAGCAGATTTCGCCCTTATGCCACCCCCTTGCCTGGCCAAGGTTTTGTCACCCAGCCAGGCCGGTCTCGTTGCTTAGAGCCGTCCACAGTCTCCCCTGTGTGTGGACGGTTAAAAGGGAGATTAATTTCAAAACGGGGTGGTGTCTCTGGGAGTGACCCCCAGAGGACCTTGGGGGAAAAGGCCCCCCACCATCCCTGCAGTTTTTAAAAGGTGCGCCGAGCCTGAGAGCCCCGTCACCCCCCGAGACATCCCCCAGCTCACCCAGTGAGCTGCAATGGATATAGCGGCCTTGGCCGTGCTTACTAGTCCTGTTCGGTGTGGAGGACTTTTCCCGGGCACAGATGCAGCAACGCGCTTGAAAAATTTTTGATGACGGGCTGGCCCGGGCAGGGCGGTTTTTGGCAAAAAAATGCCTGCTGGCCTTTTTTTTGGGGGCAGGCAGGGCCTTTACGTGGCGGAACCATCTGTGTCCACGAGGGGGCAACATTTCCAAGGGCCAAAAGCCTGGGAATGGCATTCAGGCTTTGGCTTTTGGGATGGTTTGGGTTTTAAAATGTTTCTTTGTTCCCAAATGGAAAGACGAAGGTGGTGTAGACTGGCCCCTGTACGGCGTGCAGGGCGTCAAATGGCGGAAGGAGGAAGGGGGTTAGGATGGGTCTTGGTGGTGTGGTGGTACTCGGCGACGGTGGAGGCTGAAGCGGAGGCTGTTCCCTGATCATGACTTGAGAGACATGGGCAGCGGAGGAACGCTTGGTGGTGGGGGGAGGAGGAGGAGGCGGAGACAGAGGGTTTTGGGGACAGTGGTTGGGGGCCCCGGGTCGGTCGGGCCTTTTTTGGCCAAGTGTTCCCTCCATTTAAACTCATGCATTCGCTGATGTGATAGACATGTTGGTGGTGGTTAACCATTAAGGTTCTTGCCTTACTTATGCGTTTACGGCAAAGGCGGCATATGACATGCTGGGTGAATCAGAGGCTTGCTCAAAGAAGGCCAGGTTGAGAGGTCCTGGGGCCTTTTGACGGCGATAAGGAGGAGGGGTTTGGCTGACCGTGGCTGGCGGAATCATATCAGCGGACTTCTGCGACCGCCCTCTCCCTTTTTGTGGCGGGACCCGTAATTTACACTACCCATCGTCTTCCTCCTCGTCCATGATGAAGGCTCGCAAGCAAATTCTGCGGTAAAAGACCAGGATGGATCCGCAAATGTCGTTTATCTTTATCACTCACAACACAGGTGGACTTGGTCGTCCTGACTTTCTGCATCCAGAAGCTGCGGGCTACAAGCAAGGGGCACTGCAAGGCGTTGCCGACCGCCCGGATTTTGCCGATTGACGGTTCCTTCACCTCCTCTGTGGCATCAGTAATGGGCGTCAGAGCAGACTTAATCTCCCCTTGATCTTTTAACATGCCTTCTGACCCCACCGCCAAATTTTTTCATTTAAAAGAGGTCTTCAGACAATGGATTATCCACGTGGTGGGTACACGAGTTGACATTTTTGGGGTGCTTCATGTTGGACGGGTGTGATGATGCTTGATGACGACATTTGTGGCCGTGACTGGGGGACGAGGAGGTTAAGATGCTAGATGCAGGTTGCATTAACCACTGAAGGACAGATTGGCGACGATGTTCGTTACTTAGATTCACAGGGCCCTTGACCCAGCGATGACAGGCCTGACGGTCCTGCAACTGACGATCCGTGGCTTTCGTGTTGTTCGCCAGCACTGGAAGGAGCACCTTCTCTGTACCTCTACCTCCTTGTGCTACCCCCCTCTTTGCTCGCTTACCACCTGCATTTGCTCCATGTTCAGAAATATAAAAATTTGAGATGGTATGGAATTTGTTTTGGAAAGTCTCTTATTTAAAAAGATA
>JAODAL010018296.1:0-62500 GCA_025379985.1 Phyllomedusa bahiana
CGGAAAAATTGAGCTTCACTTGGGAATACTGGGGGTTTTTACGCTCCTGTTCCCCCGGGTGCCCTTTTTTTTTGCATTCTTTTTCTTTTTTATAACGTGTGGGGGAAAATTTATCTCTGTACTTTGTTCTCTGTCCGTCTCCATACCCCTGTCCTCTGAATAACCTACTTTGGGCCCAATTTTTCCTTTTCCCTCCCTTGTCTTTTCAGGGGAAATTTTTTTACCAGCTATTTTGTACATGCAATTTTTTTAGATTTTAATTTAGAAACACATTTTTAAAATGGGATGGAATCCCACATGTCTTTGTTTCTTTTTTTTAAAAATTTGTATTAAAGGGGTTTTGTCTCAAAAAGGGAATTGATAGATATGTTAAAGATTTTGAAAAAACATGTCATTTTGAAATTTGTGTCCTTTAAAGAGTGTCCCTACCTTTTCCCTGTTTTGAATCCCATCCCCTTGACCACTTTGACAATTGTAAAGAACAAATGTCTGTTAGAAACAACTTTTTTTTAAATAGGACCTGTAGTATAGGCATTTAAAAGCAAAAATTCCCCCAAAAATTCAAAGCAGACCCTTGAGCCATTTTTGGAAAATTGTGAGAACAAATGTTGTTAGAAACAAATTTTTTTTATAATAGGACCTGTGTATTGCTGCTTTTCCCAAAGCAGCATGACCCAAAAAATTAAAAAAAAAGACTTCTCCCCACTGTTAAAAATTGTGAGGGAGAAATGCCTTTTAGAACCACTTTCTTTTCCAAAAAAGGAAACATGATTATTTCTGTATCTCACAGCTACATGACCCCAAAAAAAATTTTAAAAATAACTTCTAAAACGCAATGACTTCTAAAAAACTAAAAGACGGCAAATCACAGCTTTCTCAAATCCCCCAAAGAAAACAAAAATTTTGATTCAAATATAAATGCAAAGTAGTCTATCAACAAAACGGCCTGCGCCAAGTGAAAAAACAGTATCTGAAATGTATTTGGTAATAAAAGTATTTTTTGCCCTATCAATTCCCCTGTGGTCTACAAAATTGCTGGATTCAAATTTAATGCAAAATAGATCTACAACAAAGCGGCCCGCGCCAAAGTGAAAAAACACGTATTGAAATTTTTCGGATAAAAAAAGGTTTTTTGGCACCTATCAATTTACCTGTGGTGAATACAAAAATTGCAGGGTTCAAATTTTAAGGGTGCCCCAAGGGGGGTGCCTTTTTAAAATTGAAAACAAAGGCCCTTTAGTGGCCCAAAAAAGGTCAAAACAAACAGGGAAAAAAAAACCCTTTTGTTATGTATTCGTATAATACAAAATATTTTTGGCCCTTTCAATTCACCTGTGGTGACTATAAAATTCTGGATTCAGATTTAAATGCAAGTGCCTCAATGAACAAACTGTAGTGCGCCAAAGTCAAAAAAAAACGTATCTGTTTGTATTGTATAATACAAGATATTTTTGGCCCCTTTCAATTCCCCTGGGTGACTAAAAAATAGCTGGGTTCAAATTTAAGTGCAAGGGGGTTTTAATAAAAAAAAGGTGGAAGGGGGCAAAATTTAAAAATGAACTCCTATCTGAAATGTATATGATTAGTGTTGAGCGTTATTATCGAAAAAAAGTTGAAATGGGGGCCCAGTTTTTATGGTTATCGGTTTTTTTTAGATCATGCGTAATTTAGGTTTAAAATCTGCGCATCATCTATTAAGACGTGCCATTTTGGGCGCTTCTTGGCATTTTGGGCCGAAAATCAGCTTACAAAATGAGAAAAGGTGAGATTTTGGGGGTTGACGTCTGATTGGGTGTTTTTGGTTGCGATTGCTAAAAAAAATAATGACCTCTTTTTACAAAGAACAGCGTTTCCTTTTAACCCCCTCAGTGTCTCCCCAGGTCTCAGAGCAGAAGGACGTGCCTCTGCTGTGTCCAAACAGCTCACCCAAAAATTTTTTATTTCTTCACAGAGAAACCTTACTATTAGCTTTTGATCCTTAAAATTTTTAGTTGTAACAGACGCCCCGCGACCTTTCCCCGGGGGCAGGGCGTCCGTTTTCCCCCGCTCCCCGCGGAGCCCCCTCCGCACGCGGGTTCGGGGTCCGCCCGTGTCGCAGCCCCTGCCAGCGCCACTTACCCAGCCACGTCCTGCTCTTGGCTTCAGCTACCGGCGTGTAGCTCCGCCCCAGGGCGGCCCGGCCCCGGGTCTCTGAATTTAAAAAGGGGAGTGCACCGGTTTAATTTGGTTTTTTGCCGGGGATGCTCCCATTTAAGTCCCCCTCTTCCTGCCCGCCCCTTGCATCCTTGGTGTATATTCCATGGTGAAAGTGTTTCCAGACGTTCCTGTCTTGGCTTACCGTGTACCTACTCCTTGCTTACGTTTACCCGTCTACGAACCTTGCCGCCTGCCCCGACCTCAACGGCTTGTCCTACCGTCTACGAACCAGAGCCCCGCCGTACCTGACCTCCTGTCTGACCACGACCACGAGCCCTGCCTGCCGTTTCCTGTTACTTGCACCCCTGGCCACCACTGCAGCAAGCCCCGCCAGTGGTAGTGGACCTGGTGGACTCCGCCGCAGCAAGACATCCCCTTTGGCGGCGGGCTCTGGTGAATACCGGGACCCAACATAGACTCCAACTCCCTGGTGTGGGCTTACTGCCATCCCTGCGGTGGGTCCAGTGGATCCACCTCCAGACCCGTAAACATTAGTTTAGAATTAGAGATGGAAGATTTTATAGTTAGGTAGAGAATTTTAAAGGAGCATCTATCTACCGCTGTAAAGTCACGTGGGGGAGTGGGAGGAGGGCCCCCGCGGGCGAACACAGACAATGCTCATATAAAGAATACTGGATAAAGTTCACCAAGACTTAGTGTAGACCATTGCAAATAGCTTTATTATTAACTGTTTTTCTATTGAAATATTTCCTGATATTGGGCAGCCTGAACGTTATAGGATACACATCTTTTCTAGTAACTGCAGGTCTCGTTTGTTTATGTGCATAACTCCACACTTTCATTTATCAGTATACAACAATTTCAGATAGTGTTCATTTTAATTTTGCCCATTCCACCTTTGTTTGATATATCCACCTGCACTTAAATTAGAATCCAGCAAGTCAGCACAGTTGATAGGGTGCCAAAAATACCTTGTAATATCCGAATACATTTCAGATACGTGTTTTTTTGACATTGGGCGCACTACAGCTTTGTTCATTGAGGCACCTTTGCACTTAATGTGAATACTGCAATTTTGTTAGGCACCCTCAGGTGAATTTGATAGGTGCCAAAAAATACCTTTTATTATCCGAATACAATTTTCAAGATACGTGTTTGTTTCACTTGGCGCAATCCAGCTTTTTTGATAGATCTACTTCCAGTTTAAATTTGAATACAGCAATTTTGTAGTCACCCACAGGTGAATTGATGGGTGCCAATAATAGCCTTTTAAAATCCGAATACATTACAGATTACGTGATATTTTTGCACTTTAGCCCAGTCCAGATGTTGAATAGAGCACCTGTGCTGTTAAGATTTGAATCCAGCAATTTTGTAGTCACCACAGGAATGAAAGGGCAGCCAAAAATACCTTGTATTATCCGAATACATTTCAAGATAGTGTTTTTTTCACTTTGGCGCAGGCCAGCTTTGTTGATAGATCTACTTGCAGTTATATTTGAGATCCAGCAATTTTGTTTTGATTTGAGGGATTTTGAGAATAGCAGTGATTTGCCGTCTTTTAATAAGAGACGTTTCCAAAACTCCTTCCATACCTACTCAAATTTTTTATAATCTGAACAATGGAGCGAAATTCAGGTGGTAGCGAGCAAAGAGGGGGGTAGGACATGGAGGTTGAGGTACGTAAGAAGGTGCTCCTTCCAGTGCTGGCGACAACACGACATGCCAGCGATCGTCAGTTGCAGGACCGTCAGGCCTGTCATTGCAGGTGTCAGGGCCCTGTGAATAGCAGTAACAAACAGCGTCGCCCAATCTGTCCTTCAGTGGTTAATGCAAACCTGCATCCATCATGTCCTCACCTCCTCTCCTTCTACCAGTCAGGCCACAAATGTCGCATCAGTCATCACAAACTTTCCGTCCCAACATGAAGCAGCCACAAATGTCAACTCGTGTACCCACCACTGTGGATAATTCCATTTTTCTGAAGACACTCTTTGATGACAAAATGCCGGTTGGGTCCGAAGGCCATGTTAAAAGATCAATGAGGCCAAAGAGGATATTTTCTCTGCTCTGACCCCAGTTACTGATGCCCATCAGAGGAGGAGAAGGAAGCCTGGGCAATCGGCAAAAATCCCGGCGGTCGGCAATCGCTGCAGTCCCGTCTTGCTGTACCCGCAGCTCCTGGATGCAGAATGTCAGGACGACCAAGTCACCAGTGTTGATGATGATCGATGACGACATTGCGGATCCAACGGACTTTTCATGCAGAATTTTGCGTTGCGAGCGCTTCAATCACTGGACGAGGGAGAAGAACGATGGGTAGTGATCTGTATGGGCTCCGCCTCAAAAAGGGAGAGGGCGGTCGCAGAAGTTCTGCTGATATGATGTCCGCCAGCCACGGTCAGCGCAAACCCCGCTCCTCGCTTATCGCCGTCAAAAAGGTCCAGGACCTCTCAATCCTGGGCCTTCTTTGACTAAGCCTCTGATTCACCCGTCGATGTCATATGCCGCCTTTTCTGCGAGTAAACGCATAAGTGAGGCAAGAACCTTAGGTGTTTTAACCACCACCAACATGTCTAGTCACATGCAGCGATTGCATGAGTGAAATGGAGGCAACACTTGGCCAGAAAAGACGTACCGACGCCGGACTCAACCACTGTCACACCCTCCTGTCTCCGCCCTCCTCCTCCTCCACCACCCACCAAGAGTTTCCTCAGCTGCCATGTCCTCTCACAATCATGATCAGGGATCAGCCTCTCCGATTCAGCCTCCACCGTCGCCCGAGTACCACCAGCACTCACCAGAGAACCCATCCTACCACTTCTCCTTCCGCCGAGTTTGACGACCTGCACGCTGTAATAGCGGCCAGTCTAGCACCAGCCTTCTGTCTTCCAGGTTTGGAGGAGCGAAGAAACAACATTTAAACCCAAACCATCCCAAAGCCAAAAGCCAGAATGTCGCATGCCAGGCTTTTTGGGTGGCCTTGAAATGTTGCCATTACCGTCTGGTGGACACAGATGGGTTCCGCCACGTCTTGGCCCTTGCTTTGCCCCCAATAACATATGCCGAGCAGCAATTTCTTTGCCAGAAAAAGCCGACCCTGCCCTGGCCACCACGTGTCCCATCTAAAATTTCAAGTTCGTTGTCTGCATCTTTGGCCAGAAAAGTCATCCTGACCACCGACCACATGGATTTAGTAAGCACGACCAAGTCCAGCTATAGTCTCTGGTGACAGCCTCAACTGGGTGAGCTGGGTGGGATGTCCCTGGGGGTGACGGTGGCTCTCAGGGATTGGCTGCACGCTCTTCAAAACCGCAGGGGATGGTGCAGGTATCTTTCCCCCAAGGTCCTCTGTGCTCACGTGCCCAGAGAAACCTGCCGTGTGAAATTAATCTGTCTTGGAGACCGTCCACACACAGGATCAGGAGCTGTGGAGCGCTCTCCCGGCAACGAGACCGGAGCGCTGGCTGGGTTGACAAGAACCTTGTGCCAGGCAAGGTGGTGTGCGATAACGGGCGAAATCTGCTGGCCGCCCTTAAGGATCGTAAAAGGCTTGGTAGCACATCCCTATGGCCTGCACAATGTCATGAACCTTGTCGTCCATAAATTTTCTAAAGTGAGCTACCCGGGTCTGGACTGCTGTGAGGAAGGCCCGAAGTCAAGTTCGCACTTCCGCCGTTCGCAGACCCGGCTTCGTCCCCGCCATGGCTGCGTTTGCAGTTGTCAGCTCGGCCTCTCCCCGACAAAACCCTCCGTCATTGTTGACACAGTGGCAAACACGCTGGAATTCCCACCCTCTCACATGCTCCAGCGATTGTGGCAGCCAGCCGCAATGCCATTACGCAAGTACGAAGTGACACATTGGGCCTAACAAGCAGCACGGATGCGGACCACGGGGATGTTGAGCCACCGAGAGTTGGAGGCAGGTGAAAGAGCTCTGCACATCCTAGCCAGTTTTTTGAAGAAGCACCAAATAGTCCAAGTGCGGACAATGCCCTTGTCAGCATGAGCATGTGTGGTGATCTTAGTTCTGGAGCGATAGTTGACACTCAGAAAACAACAGGTCCCTCCAGCCTGACCGTAGAGGAGACAGACAACAGATGCGGACACGGAGCCTTACTCTCCGTCAAATCCACAAGGGCCCGACAGGTTTGCACATTTCATCGGTCTCCTCAATAGGCATGGTTCGGGTCCGAGAGCTAGTGCCAAGGTGGCGCATTCAGCTCTCAGGGTGCATCATCTCAGGCAAGTCAGGGCTGTGTTTGAAGCTGTGCCGGAGGAAGCGGAGGGAGGAGGAGGAGGAGGTATTCTAGACACCGACGTTAACCTGACGTCCCTTGGGCCTTGGAAAGAGGTTGGCGCGAATTGAAGGCGGAGGTGGAAGATGAGGAAGATCAGTTGCTAGCGCCCCTCGACCCAGAGGCTTGGGAAATCCAAGGCTCCAATCTCTCACATGAGTCTTTGGATGCTCCATTCCTCCAACATGATCCCTCGCATTAAGGCCATCAAAATGAACAACAGTTACTGGGTGGCACCCTCCTGGATTCCCCGGTACAAAACAAAACTCAGCACTTCCTTCCACACACCATCCAAAAAAGAGGAGTAAAATGCAGGAAATGGAGACCTTTGCGATTGATCAAACTGGAGACATCTGTTTCGTTTGCTTCACGTTCCCAAATGTCACTGTGTAACAACATCAGCGACGTGACAGCAGTAGAGTGCCAGTAGGCATAGCGGCAGCACAGGCAATGCGTGCAGAAGCCTATTGGGTGACCTCTGGCAATCTTTGTTTTACCAACTCAACAACGCATGGCAATGCAGGGCACGACATCCAAACACACAGAGATCAGCTAAGATCATGGTGCACGAC
This sequence comes from Phyllomedusa bahiana, assembly GCA_025379985.1. Taxonomy (NCBI): domain Eukaryota; kingdom Metazoa; phylum Chordata; class Amphibia; order Anura; family Hylidae; genus Phyllomedusa; species Phyllomedusa bahiana. The sequence goes on from JAODAL010018296.1 coordinate 7,028, forward strand.
TATCTGCATGACTCAACACCGATGTTTTTGTGTAGTGTTCCGGACCCAATTAGACTTCTGGGTATCCAAAATGGACGAATGGCCCGAGAGCTGGCTCGTCATTGCCATAGAGTGTTGTCCTCCAGCAGCCAGCGTCATATCTGAGCGTTATACCTTCAGCACAGCTGGAGGATGTCATTACAGGACAAACGCATCCGATTTCCACAGATAATTTGTATCGTTGGACTTTCATCAAGATGAACAGCATGGATCTCTGATGATGTTGTGGGCCCCAATTTGCCGAGGTCACCGATTAGTTTGCCTGGTCTACTTCACATTCCACTTCGAAACAGAGGTCCTCTTGAAAAATGTTTTTTTAAAATGATCAATTCCTTACTGCGATTTTTAATTCTCTTATTCCCAACAGTTCATTTTGCTGGTCTTTTTCCTGTGAGGAGAACTGTAAAGACAGCAAGGTTTCATGACAACACCGTATTCATTTATTTCACTTATCTTAAGAAGTTCTTATCATTGTCAATGGTTTTTGAGGTCCCATGTTGCCAGTGAGATACAGCTATAATTATGGTCCTATTGAACAGAAATGTGGCTTTTAAGTGGCATTTTCTCCCTCACAATTTATTAATAGTGCTGAAAAGTCCTATTTAATAAAAGTTTTGGGGTCCATGTAGACTGTGAGATACGCAATAATTCATAGGTCCTTTGGAACAGAAATGTGGCTTTTTAAGTGGCATTTATCCATCAACAATTTTTAATAGTGGCTGAGAAGTCGGAAATTTAATAAATTTTTGGGGTCATGTAGCTGTGAGATGACAGCAATACATGGTCCTTTGACAGGAAATGTGGCTTCTAAGTGTGCATTTCTCCCTCACAAATTTTTCTAAGACAGTTGGCTGAGAATGTCATTTTTATAATTTTTTGGTCATGCTGCTTGAAAAGACAGCATTACTACAGTCCTATTATAAAAAAAAAATGTTGTTCTAACAGACATTTGTTCTCAAATTGTCCCAAAGTGGCTCAAGGGTCAATGCTTTTGAATTCTTGGGGCATTTTGCTTTGAGAAAGGCAGGCTATACTACAGTTTCCTATTACAAAAAAAAATGTGTTTCTAACAGACATTTATTCTTCACAATTGTGCCAAGTGCTCCAAGTGGTCATGCTTTGAATGGTTTTTGGGCATTTTGCTTTTGAAATGAGCAGCTATACCTCCAGGATCCTATTATAAATATGTTGTTTCTAACAGAATTTAGTTATTCACGAAATGTCAAGAGTGGCTCAAGGTGATGGGTGCTGGTCAGAAGACAGGAATAGTGATAAGGACAACACACTGTGTTAATGAACACATATTGCAAAATGACTTGTTTTGCAAGATCCTGGTTAACAAGCTAACAATCCCTGTATTAAACTGACAAAAACCCATTTAATACATATAAAAAAAAAGAGAAACTAAGAACATGGTGGGATTCCCATCCTATTTAAAAATGTGGTTTTTTTCTAGAATTAAACTACTAAAAAACTCATGTACAAATTATCTGGTAAAAAAAAATTCTCTGAATTGTACTATGGCAGGTACAGAATCACTGACCAGAAGTAAGGAGGTTGAATCATGGCAGGACATGGAGTATTGAGCACGGACAGAGAACAAAGTACAGAGATCAATTTCCTCCAGCACGTGTAGATAAATGAGAAAAGAATTGCCAAGAAAAAGGGCACCTGAGTCAGAACAGGAGCCTTTAACCACCAGTATTTTTCCAAGTGAATCTCATTGGGTCCTGCACTCATACGGAGGGGCAAGCGCTACCAAGGACAAGGGACAGTATAAATGCCAGTTGAAACTAAATGTTGTTGTTGAAAGAGCTCTCCTCTTTCGTCCCGGCACTTTTTAAATGTGGGGGTCATGCAGGTTTTGGGGTTCATGCAGTGGCCCAGGACAGTTATAGTCTATGTCCAGTGAAACTAAAATGGTGGTTGAAAGACTCCTTTTTCCGGCACTGTATTGAATTCTGTGGTCCACACAGGTTATTAGATGGTCATTCAGCGGTACAGCGGACAGAGTGTAGATCAATGTCCATTTCAACTAAGAATGGTGGTTGAAAGACTCCTTTTTCCAGCACTTTTTAATCTGGGGGTCATGCAGGTTTGGGGGCTCATGCTGTGGCCCGGGGACAGGTTTTAGTCAATGTACAGTTCAACTAAAATGGTGGTTGAAAGACCCCTTTTTCCGGCACTTTTAAATCTGGGGGTCATGCAGGTTTGGGGCTCTGCTGTGTTCCAGGACAGGGTTTATTCAATGCCCAGTTCAAGTAAGATGATGGTTCAAATCATACTGCCTTCTGGCACTTTTTAATTTGTGGGTGATGCAGGTTTAAGGGTCATGTTTGTGGTAAAAAGACGGGGATAGTGAATGTTTTTGTGTTTTTTTTTTCTGTGGCTTTTATAACCTAAGTGTGTTGCCTAAGATGTAGCACGTATCCATTTGACTGTTGTGGATGTTAATTCCAGCTTCTCCAGCCCTGTGTGGGTGTAAGAATGAAGGTGTTGTTGCTCTCCCATAGACTTTAATGGTCATCGCTCTTTAAACGATGCTCACTATCGACTATCTGGTCGATGATGGTCGACTATCGACCATCGACCGATGTCGATGGCCAACGCAATTGCTCAACACTAATACTGATAATAAAAGTGGAGTTTTGCACCTAACAAAGAGACCTGCAGTTACTAGAAAAGATGTGTATCCTATAAGTTCAGGCTGCCCAATATCCAGGAAATATTTCAATAGAAAACTGTTAATAATAAAGCTATTGCAGTGCAATGTCTACACTAAGTCTTGGTTTACTTTATCCATTATTCTTTATAGAGCTTGTCTGTGTTCGCACGCGGGCCACCCCCTCTCTCCCACGTGTATTTACAGCGGTATATGCTCCTTTAAAATTCTCTACCTAACTACATAAAATATTCCAATCTGTAATCTAACTAAATTGTAAGGATCACAGCTAATATTTAGGGTTTCTCTGTGAAGAAATATAATAATTTCGCTGAGCTGTTTGGAACACAAGCAGAGCGCACGTCCTTCTGCTCTGAGACGCTGAGAGAACTGAGGCTGAACAGGAAACGCTGTTCTATGTAAAACGAGGTCATGTGATTTTTCCAGCCAATCGCAACCATACACATCCCAGTCATGACATCGCACACACATCTCACCCTGCTCTATTCTGTAAGTTGATTTGCTGGCCGCCAAAATGAAAGGAAGCGCCGAAAATGGCGCGATCTTAATAGATGATGCACAGATTTTAACCTAAATTATCGCATGATCTAAAAAATCCGATCACCATAAAAACTGTGCCGATTTCAACTTTGTCGATAATAATCGCTCAACACTACGATTGACCAATCAGAATAGGAGCGACAGTGGCCCATTCTAACCTATGAAGGAGTATTGACCAATCAGAATAGGAGCGACAAAGACCCATTATATCCTATGGAGAAGTTTTGACCTATCAAAATCAAAGGCGGGACAGTTCAAAATACAGTAAAAAGACAGAAAAGAGCTGATTGGCTGAGCTTGCGGGGGCTTGGCTATCCCAGCCAATCAGAGCGCGAGCTACTTCTCCCATTGTAGTCTATAGAGAGATCGGCGCACTGAAATTTCGGCGCTCAGCGCCGTGCGGCATGGAGTATTAATAAAAAAATCCTTTTTATTTTAAATGTTTAAACATTATCAGAAAAAAGCGCTTTAAAACCCCCTCCCAAAATAAAGCAGTTAAAACCAGAAACAACGGTTTGGGCGCCGAGGGGGGGGCGCCCCTTTGGGGAATTTGGGAATTTTAGGGGAAACGCCGGGAAAAAACGGGAAATTTTAAATTGTTTAAGTTTTGTCTTTGGTCGGCAAAAAACCCCCGGCCAAAACAGAATTGGAGCGACAGTGGGGCCCCTTTTATCCTTTTGGGGGGTATTGAACCCAAAAAGAAAAGGACGCAAATTTCCCCTTTTTAAACCCATGGAAATATGACCAATTATATTCAAAGGGGGGGGGACGTTCAAAATTTCAGTAAAAAAGGCAGAAAAAAGAAACGGCTGATTGGTTGAAGCGGCGGGGGCCGTCCGCTTAGCCAATCAGAGAGCCCAAATACTTTCTCATGGAGTTCTTTGGGGGGAAAAAAAATTCCCAGCGAGTTTGGATTAGGGTTTAATTAAAAGAGGGCCCCGGTTTTTTTGGACCAATAGGAGAGCGAGCGACGCCCCCTTTTTGGGTTTTTTAAAGCAATCTGAAAAAAAGACTTTTACATGGCCGAAATCCCAAAAGTTTTGGTAAGGGGAAATTGTTCCCCCATGTGTATATAAATAAAAAAATAATATTGGGGGGGAAGAAAAAAAAAAAAATTTTAAATTTAAAAAAAATCATGTTTATTTTTTTATTTTTTGTTAGACGGAAATTTGTGATGAGCGATTTCGTTGAAATATCGTCCCTCGGGTCGATAGTCGGGTATCGGCTTTTTCAAAAAGATATACGATAAATGATAATAGAAAATTTTCGCCCTTTATCATTAAAGTCTAGGGGAGAGGGGAAAAATACCTTCATTCTTACACCCAAAAAAGGGATGGAGAAGCTGGAAAAATTAAACCCTCCACAAAAGCAAACTGTTTAGTGTACATCTTAGGGGAAGCAATTTTTGGTTATAAAAGCCACAGAAAAAAAAAACCCCAAACCATTTACTATCCTGTCTTGCCCAAAAAAATGACCCCTTTTTAAACCCGCATGGCACCCCCAAATTAAAAAATGCCAGAAGGCAGTATGATTTAACCCATTTTATTGAACTGGGGCAAATTGGGGGTATTTCCCCGTCCTGGAACGCGCATGAGCCCCCAAAACCCGCATGACCCCAGGGTTTAAAAAAGTGGGCCCGAAAAAAGGGGGTCTTTCAACCACCCTTTTTTGTTGAAATGGGGCATTAAAATATAACTGTCTTGTACCGCCCCAAAATGACCATTAAACCTGTTGACCCAAAGATTAAAAAAATACTGTAAATGGAGTCTTTAAACCCCCTTTTTGGTTTAAAAAGGCATTGGGCTATACCTGTTCTGTTTCCCCAGGAAAGACCATTAAAACCTGTTTTTACCCACAGATTTTAAAAAAATGCAAGAAAAGGAGTCTTTGAAAACCCCCATTTTAGTTGAACTGGGGCATTGGGCTACAACTGTCCCGGAACCGCGTATGACCATTAAACCGGGCTGACCCCCCCAAATTTTAAAAAAGGGGCCCTTTAAAAGTAGTCTTTGAAAACCCCAATTTTTGTTTTAATGGACAAATTTAAATTTATTTTGTCCTGTACCGCAGTTTTTGGACCCTTAAAACCCGTCCTTTAAACCCCCGATTAAAAAATACTGGGAAATGAGTCTTTTCAACACCAGTTTTTCTAGACTGGGGCATTGGGCTATACTGTCCCGGACCCCAGTATGGGGCCATTAAAACCCGTCTGACCCCCAAAATTTAAAAAAATGCCGGGGGAAAAGGGTCTTTGAACCCCCCATTTTTTTTTTTAAATGGAATTAATTATATCTGTCCTGTACCGCAGAATGACCCCTTAAAAACCCGTTGACCCACCCGAATTTAAAAAGTGCTGGAAATAGGGGTCTTTCAACCCCCTTTTAGTTTCAATGGACATTGACTATACCTTTTTCCTGGCCCCAAAAGCCCTGAGCCCCCAAAAATGCAGGGCCCCAAAATTTAAAAAGTGGCGGAAAAAAGGGGTCTTTCAACCCATTTTTGTTGAACTGGGGCATTAAAAATATTAAACTGTCCTGTACCGCAGTATGGGCCATTAAACCCTTTTTCTTGGGGGGGGGGGGGCCCCAGATTAAAAAAGGGGCCCGGAAAAAAGGAGTCTTTCAACCCCATTTTTGTTTCACTGGCATTGGGCTTCCCTTTTTCCGGGGCCCCCAAGCAAGACCCCCAAAAACCCGTTTTTACCCCCGAAACAAAAAAGTGCCACTATGCTATTTTGTACCGTGGGGGGGGAAAAAACCCCCCATTTTTGGATATTTTTTTGGTTTAAATGACATTTGTTTCAGAATTTATTTAGAGAAGTTTTTTTTAAAAATTTTTTTTTATTATTCCATTTTTTCTTTTTTTTCAAAATGTGATAACATCAAAAATACCACCCTTTCCCCGCAGTTTTTTTAAAGGGGATTTTTTTCCGTGTAGGGTGGGGGTTTAAATTTGTCCGGCACACCCCCCTAAGAAATACAAATGTCCGAAAAAATTCCCCCCAAACAAATTTTTTGTTGAAAAAAGACATTTTTCCCCCCCATGGCTTCTGGGAAATGATTCAGGGCCCAAACAAATTTAATGGGTTTTTTTTTTTTCTCCAAATCTTTTCTTTATTAGGGACGACTCCCCCGGAGTTCCCAAAAGATGGCCCCTTAGTGACTCGAAGGGCCCCCGAAAATTTTTTAAGCCTCAAATTTGCCCAATTTTTTTGTCCAGCCCTTGGGGCCCCTTTTTTTACACTACTTAAACCCCACCAAAAAAATCCTTTTTAAAATTGTTTTTTTTAGAAAAATTTGAAACTCTCCTGATTCCCCCCAAAGGTGAGGCCCGGGGCTGCCGTCTTTCCCTCTGTTAACACGGAAGGGTTTCCCGGGTGGGCCCGGGTAACGTGGGTGCGGTTGAGAACCCGGGTAGCGGTTTTGTCATCTATTTTTAAAAGCAGGGTTTAGCAGCCAGGGGGCCCGGGGTTTCAGTGGGTGCGGTTTAGAGCCCGGCTTGGGATCCGTCATCTTTTTAACCGGTTTAAAAAAGCCCTTCCCATGAAGCAAACAGCAAAAAAAAAGTCGTGTGAAAACAGGGTGCAAGAAGCGGAAGTTTTTTGAGGTAAACCTTTTAGCCCTTTCCCCAGAAAATAAAGGGCAAAAACCTGGGGGAGCGCTTGGGCCCCCCCGTATTTAGTGCGGAACCCAAATTTTTTCACTTGGAAATATGGTTTGGGTTAAAGTCCGTTTTCCCCCCAGGTGCCTTTTTTTCTTGGCATTCTTTTTCTCCCTTTTTTTCAAAGTGCTGAAGGAAATTTTTCTATGTTTTCCCTTTTTTTCTCTGTCCCCTTTCCCCCATTTCTCCATGTTCCTCTGAATTTAAAAATTTCATCTGGTCAAAATTTTTCCTGTACCTTCCTTGTTTCAAAATTTAAGGGGAAAAATTTTTTTTCCAGCTATTTTGCCTTTCAAGTTTTTTTGTAGTTTAAATTTTAGGGAAAAAACATTTTTTAAAATTTTGAAAGGGGAAAACCCCCCTTTTCTTTGTTTTCCCTTTTTAATTGTTTTTAAAAGGGTTGGGTTTTCCCAAAAACGGGTTAATAGTATGTTAAAAAATCTTGCAAAAAAAAGGCATTTTTTCAATATGTGCCATTTAAAAGTGTCCCACCTATTCCTGTTTTTTGCCCGCCCCCTTTACCTTGAGCCCCTCTTGGGCAATTTTGAAAAAACAAAAGGGCTGTTTGAAAACAACTTTTTTTTTTAATAGGACCTGTTTGTATAGCTTGCATGTCACAGCAAAATGCCCCCAAAAATTTAAAACATGACCCAAAGAGTCATTTTGACCCCCTTTTGAAGGAAAAAAATGTCTGTTTTGAAAAAAAAAATTTTTTATTTAATAGGCCTGTAAATAAGCTGGATGTCACAGCAAAAAAGCCCCCCAAAAATTCAAAACATGGCCATTGAGCCCTCTTTTGGGCAATTGTGAAGAACAAATTTTTGTTTAAAAAAACAAAAATTTTAGAAAAGGCCTTTATTTTGCTGCAAATTTTAAAGCAGCCCGACCCCAAAAAATTTTAAAAATGGCCCCTTTTCAGCCACTGTTAAAAAATTTTGATGGAGAAATCCCCTTAGAAGCCACCCTTTTCTGTTCCAAAGGACCCTAATTTTAGCCCGAAACTCACAGAACATGACCTCCCAAAAACCTTTTACAAGGCCCAAAAAAAACTAAAGTTAAAAAAGTGAGTAAATTTGGAAAACGGTGGTTTTTTTTCATGAAAACCCTTTCTGTCTTTTTCCCGTCTCCTCACAGCCAAAACCAGTTTTTAAAATTAAAATGTTGGGGGAAAAAAGAATAAAAATTGCAGTAAGAAAAGATCCAAATTTTTAAAAAAAAGTTTTTAAAAAGGGGCCCTTTCCCGTTTTAGAGGAATTTGAAAAAAGACCCGGGAACTAATCGGTGACCCGGGGGAATTTGGGGGGCCCCCAACTTAAAAGAGATCCATGCCCGATTTATCTTGATGAAATCAAAAGATTTTAAAAATTATCCGTGGAAAGTCGGAGGCGTTTTTTGTTTAAAGACCTTCAAAACTGTGCCCGAAAAGGGCCGCTCAAAATTTGACGCTTGGGGTGCTGGGCAGGACAAACACCCCTATGGCGTGGCGAGCGAGGGTCGGGCTTCGTCCATTTTTTGGATAACCCCAAGGTCTATTGGGTCTGGAAAACACCCTCCCAAAAAAAAAATCGGTGGTTTAGGGCGAGTTGTGTGCACCATGATTTTAAAATTTTTCTCTGTTTTTGGTTTGGGTGTGTTTCCCTGCAAATTTCATCGGTTGGTTTAGGTGGTAAAATAAAGTTTTCTAGAGGTACCCATTTTGGGCCCTTCCCGCCACCTTGCCTGCTGTACGGGGTTTTTTTGGGATAAATTTCTGGGCACGTCGTTTTATGTTTTTTTTTTCCGTGAAAATTTGAGGAACGTGAAGCAGACGCAACAGATGTCTCCCGTTTATCAATCAGCTAAAGGGCTCCCCCTTTCCCGCATTTTACCCCTCTTTTGGGTGGGTGGAAAATAAAGTGCTGGTTTTGGGGGTTGTACCGGGGATCCCGGGGGGGTTTGGGCCACCCCGTAAACTGTTGGGTTTTATTTTTTTTTGGCCTTAAAGCGAGGATCATGGTTTGGGGGAAAATGGAAACATCCAAAACTCATGTGAGAGTGGAGCCTTTATTTCCCCGCCTTGGGTTTAAGGGGGACTTTCAAAATGATCTTCCTCAAATTTTCCCCCCTCCCCCTAAGTTCGCGCCAAAACCCCTTTCCAAGGGGAAAAGGGGCGTCGGTAAGTCGGGGGTTTAGGGTTTTTTTCCTCCTCCTCCTTTCCCCTCCCCTTCCCCCGGAAAAAGTTCAACACAGCCCTGACTTGCCTTTAGGGTGATGCACCCTGAGAGCTGATGCGCCGCCCTTTCACTAGCCCTGGGGCCCTGAACCCCTGTTTAAGAAGACCGATGAAATTGGGAAAAATGTGGGCCTTGTGGATTTGACGGGAGGGAAAAGGGTCCGTGTCCGCATTTTGTTTTTCCTTTTTTCCCCCCTCCGTCGTGGGGGGGACCGTTTTTTTCAGGTGTCCAAACAAACGTTCCGAAAAAAGTTTACCAAAATGCTCATGCTGACCCGGGCATTGTCCACCTGAACCCTTTTTGGGGGCTTTTTCAAAAATTTGGGGGAAAAGGTTTGGGGCAGAACTCTTTCCCTGCCCCCCACTCTGGGGCTTAAAAACCCCGGGGGTCTCCCCGCCCGCTTGTCCCGGGCCCTGTGTCAATTCCTAAGGTAAAAGGCATTTCGGGTGCTGCCACAAAAAGTGGGGCATGGGAGGGTGGGAAATTCCCGGTGTTGCCACGTCAACAATGAGAAAGGGTTTACGGGGAGGTGGTGATTTCTGCAACGAGCCCCGGGGGGGACGAAGGCAGGGTGCGACGGGGGAAGGGGCGAAATTTGAATTACGCCTTCCTCGGGAGGCAGTCCCGGGCCCGGGTAGCTCTTTAGAAAATTTTGGCGGGCAAGGTTCATTACATGTGCCCGGCAAGGGGTGTGCTCCCGGGCCCACCGATCTTAAAGGGGGGCCAAGGGAGATTTCACCCCTTTTGCAATCCCCCTTTCCTGGGACAAGGTTCTTGTAAACCCAGCCAGCGGGGGCGGTTCCGTTGCGGAGAGCCCTTTCCCCCCGGTCCGGGCCTGTGTTTTGGACGGTTTTTCCAAGAAGTTTAAAATTTTAAAAAATGGCTTTTGGGTTTTCTGGCCCTGCACCCCTCCCTTTCGGTTTTGAAGAGCGTGCCCGAAGCCTGAGGGGCCCCCCGCACCCCAAGAGCACCCAAAAAAGCTCCCCCAGTGAGCCCGTCACCCGGATATAGCGGGCTTTTGGGCCCTGCTTTTACCTTTTTGGGTTCCCATTTTGTCGGGGGGGTCAGATGGCTTTTCTGGGCCACAGATGCAGAAAAAGGGCCCTTTTTTTTTTTTTGGGTGACACGTGGGGTGGCCAAGGGGGAGGGGCGGCCCTTTTTTGGGAAAGAAATGCCCCGCTCCCCCGGGGTTTGGTTTTGGGGGGCAGGCAAAGGGCCATTACTGGCGGAACCCCTCTGTGTAAACCCCGACGGAAAAGGCCCAAATTTTCCAAAGGGCCCCAAAAACCTGCAATGCCCCATTAAAGGTTTTGGGGTTTGGGTTTGGTTTTTGGGTTTTTAAATGTTTTTTTTGTCCCCAAAAAAGAAGGACCCGAAGGGGGGCTTTCTAGGGCCCCGGCCGCTGTACGGTGTGAAGGTTGTTTTAAAAATGGCGGGGAAAGGGGAAGGGGATAAGGATGGGTCTTGGTGGTGTGGGGGGTATCGGGCGAAGGGGGGGCTGAACGGGGGTGATCCTGATCATGACTCTAGAGAGCCCGGGGCAAACTTCTGTAGTCTTATTAATTTGATTTCGGCCAGTACAGTTTTATTTCAGATTGCATTAGAAACCCATAGGAGTGTCGCTCGCTTCTCTCATGTGTCCAAATAACCGCGCCTTTTTTAACTTAGCCAATCACAGAGCTCGCTCTAAATTTTCTTTTCCCCATAGAACTCTATGAGAAAGTAGCTCGCGCTCTGATTGGCTAAGCTGGACGAGCCCCCGCCGCTTCAACCAATCAGCTCGTTTCTGCCTTTTTACTATATTTTGAACTGTCGCGCCTTTGAATATGATTGGTCAATATTTCTCCATAGGTTAGAATGGGTCCCTGTCGCTCCTATTCTGATTGGTCAATTTTCCTCCATAGGATATAATGGGCCACTGTCGCTCCTATTCTGATTGGCTGGTTTATTGGCTGGTTTATGCCGACCAATCAGAAGAGCTTAAAGAATTTGAATTACTGTATTTCCCGGCGATTCTCTATATTGCAATTCCTTATATAGCGCCGGTCTTGGCGACAAACGCGTTGTTAGGGATCTCACTAATTTATTTTTAGAGAAGGTTTAGCTCTTTACTGAAAAATGTTTTACACTTAATAAAAATCATTTTTTTTATTAATCCATGCCGCACGGTGCTGAGCGCCGAGATTGCATTGCGCCGATCTCTCCATAGACTACAATGGGAGAAGTAGCTCGCGCTGGGATTGCCAAGCCCCCGCTAGCTCAGCCAATCAGCTCTTTTCTGTCTTTTTACAGTATTTTGAACTGACCCGCCTTTGATTTTGATTGGTCCAAACTACTCCATAGCATATTATGGGTCTTTGTCGCTACTATTCTGATTGGTAAATACCCCTTCATAGGTTAGAATGGGCCCTGTGGGCACCTATTCTGATTGGTCAATAGTTCTCCATAGGTTTTTAATGGGACACTGTCGCTCCTATTCTGATTGGCCTGGTTTATGCCGACCAATGAGAAGAGCTTAAACAATTTGAATTACTGTATTTCCTGGCTATTCTCTATAACCCAATTCCTTATGTAGCGCCGGTCTCGGTGACAAATGCGTTGTTCGGGATTTTATTAATGTATGTTTATAGAAGGTTTCAGCACTTTTTCAGAGAATATTTTACACTTAATAAAAATGATTTTTTTTTATTCATACTCCATTCTTCACGGCGCTGAGAGACGAGATTGCATGGCGCCGATCTCTCCATAGACTACAATGGGAGAAGTAGCTCGCGCTCTGATTGGCTGGGATAGCCAAGCCCCCGCTAGCTCAACCAATCAGCTCTATTCTGCATTTTTACTGTATTTTGAACTGTCCCGCCTTTGAATTTGATTGGTCAATAGCTCTCCATAGGTTTTAATGGGTCTCTGTCGCTCCTATTCTGATTTGGGTGAGCTAGCAAGCCCCGCTAGCTTAACCAATCAGCTCTTTTCTGCATTTTTACTGTATTTTGAACTATTCCGCCTCTGATTTTGATTGGTTCAAACTTCTCCATAGGCTATAATGGGTCCCTGTCGCTCCTATTCTGATTGGCCGAGATAGCCAAGCCCCCGTAGCTCAGCCAAAACAGCCCCTTTTCTGCCTTTTACTGTATTTTGACTGTCCCGCCTTTGATTTTTATTGGTCATAGTTCTCCATAGGTTTTTAATGGTTCACTGTCGCTCCTATTCTGATTGGCCGGTTTCTGCCGACCCAAAGAGAATAGCTTTCAGAATTTGAATTACTGTATTTCCCGGCAATTTCCAATATCCTAATTCTTGAATTAGGATATTGGGAAAGTGATTTGTTTTTATGTATTTTTTATTTTTTAGGTTTCAGCTCTTTTTCTGATAATGTTTTACGGCTTTTTAAAGGCGATTTTTGATTCATACTCCGCACCGACATGTGGAATGATTTCTCGCTGTTTCCAGCCTGTCTCGCATCGGAACAGATTTTTGGCGCAGTCCCGTACAGCGCCTAAGTCCCACACTGCGCCCCACACACTGGCGAGGCTCCGGGAACTTTTCCCCGCATGTATGAGCGCACCTCCTCGGACGGCGAATCTCAGGCGCAGCGCCGCACTGCGCCTCAGTCCCCACACTGCGCCCCCACACACTGGCGAGGCGCGCCGGACTTTTCCCCGCATGTATGACCGCACTACCTCCGGCGGCGAATCTCAGGTGCAGCCTCGCAAATGCGCCTAAGGGCCCCCACTGCGCCTAACACACTGGTGAGGCGCGGCGGACTTTACATAGTATGTATGAGCGCGCCCCGGCCCCGACATAAATCAGGCGTAGATTTCACCGGAAAACTGGCGGAAAAGCGCGCCCCGACCCGGCGAGCTTCATATGTCGCCCTATGTTCCTTCCATTGTCTGTCACCATGGTTCCGATTTGCAGTTGTCGTGGAGAAAGCCACACATTGATTTCTTGTTGCATGAAGCGGAGCAGTTCCTCCCCTGTGTGACTTCATTCGCCCAGGCAAACCAGGTGTAAAACTGCTTGACACCGCTGTGCCCTGCACATGTGGTATGATGGAGCAGCACTGGAGGCTGAGGTGGTGGTAGACGAGGAAGCGGACATTAGCGCAGGAACAGCAGTTTGACAACGTGGAGGAGAAAGCGGCCTCTCCTGTCCAAGTTGCTGGTGTGGCTGGGCAGGAAGCACATTCACCCAGTGGGCCGTAAAGGACATGTACTGTCCCTGACAGTAGTTACAGCTCCACGCGTCCGTGCTGCCGTGCACCTTGGAAGACACCGATAGGCTCAAGGACTAGCCCATCCTCTGTGCTACATATTTGTGCAGAGCTGGTACTGCCTTTTTGAAAAGAAACAACGGCTTGGGACTCTCCACCTCGGCTTGGCACAAGCCATTAGTTCTCTGAACGGTTAAGAGTCCACCACTTGGAAAGGGAGGGACTGTAGTATCAACAACTTGGACAGGAGCACGATCAGCTTCTGCACCTTAGGATGGTTGGATGGACACTGCTGTCTCTTGGCAATCGCCTTGGTGGACGACTGCTGGTGCCATGAGAGCGAGGAGCAGGAGCATCTGGACCGGTATATAATAGGAAAGACAAACAGCTCCCTTTCGCAGAGGTGGTGGAGCCTTGACTGGCTGCAATGGCATGCGTGCTACTGGGTGCTGCTGTTGTTGCCGCAGCAGGATGGACCACCACATCTGAGACACGTTTCTCCCAGGCCACAGGATGGTGCTGCTGCATGTGTTGACGTAGGGCCGTAGTGCTATCGTTAGCTCCCTGGCCACGCTTCACTTTCTGCCCACAGATTCTACATATACACATGTTCGGCTCCTCCGGTAAAATCACTGCCGAGTGGGTGATTTTACCGCCAATGCTCCACACTGAGTGACTACTACCGCAGCTGCCTCAGTGAGCCCCTGTGCTGCTACTTTCTTGGACCTGCGAAGCAGGTTTTCTACCCCGTGGCCACTTGACTCCTGACCTTGCACTGCTGCCACCCTGCTGACTCATGGCCACACTACCAATTCGCTGGCTGTGCTGGTGCCTGACGCGCAAGCTGACACCGACGATGATGATGAAGCCCTTGCTTCACCCAGCTCCCAAGTGCAATTGGCTACATCGTCATTGATTTGTGCTTGCCCGTCACTGCTATTCTCCTCAATGGTTTCAGTATGCAGAGCCTGACTGCTTGCAACATAACCTCCCGTGCCACTCTCCACATCACTACTTTCCCGCCTACTGCAAGAAGCAGCGGATGTCTGCCCCACCTCTTTGCTGCCAAGTAGCTGCTGACTGTCCTCAGAGTTTGTCCTCGCTGTATAGTGGCGCTGAGCCCAGACCACATAGTAGATCTCTGGCTGAGGGAACCGAACGGGACAGAGGCGGGTTGAGGACAGGTGAGGGCCGCTGACCCGCTCCCGGCCATGCCAACTAAGGGTTGTGTCTAAGGTTCCCACCGACTCATGGCTGGGGTTGTCAGATGTCATCTGGGAGGAGGTGGATGACCTAGTCAACCAATCAAAAACCCTTTGGTTGCTGGTCAACACATGGCCGCTAGATGACACCGGCAGTTCTAGCCTCACCGAGTCACCCCTGCAGCGACGTCCCCTTACTGTGCTGCGACCTGTGCTTGCTCCAGGAATGTTTGTGCCACTGCCACTTGCATTTGAAGAGCCTTCCACCTCTCTGTCTTACATACTGTTTGATCAAAAAATGTAATTAAGCCTTGTGTATGAAATTCCATACAGAACAACCAAATGTAATTTAGGCGTATATAGGACAAAAAAATACAGACACCCTGTATTTTAGTCCAGATTACCCCACAATCAAGAAGTTAAATTAAGCCTTGTGTATGAAATATCATACAGAACAACCAGATGTAATTTAGGCATATATAGAACCACAAAATACAGACACCCTGTATTTTAGTCCAAATTACGCTATAGTTAAGTTAAATTAAGCCTTTGGTAAGATAGATAATAATACTAGTTGAGTAACAAGTGTGTAAATG
Organism: Phyllomedusa bahiana; assembly: GCA_025379985.1. Taxonomy (NCBI): domain Eukaryota; kingdom Metazoa; phylum Chordata; class Amphibia; order Anura; family Hylidae; genus Phyllomedusa; species Phyllomedusa bahiana. The sequence continues at coordinate 22,174 of JAODAL010018296.1, forward strand.
ACACACACTTGTGATGGTCTTTCCCCCCAGTCGCTGATAAAACGAGTTTGTTTTAAAATAAGTTCAACATAGTACAGCAGCAGCAGCAAGATGCTTATGACAGGACAGACTGTGAGAAGTGTGAGGATTTAAGATGCCGTCCGTATTTATAGGGCTGTGATGTCATAGAAGCCCGCCGGTCGCTGATTCGCTTCATGTTTTCACATGTCATTGAGGGTGTTCCTTTCTTCCTCCCAGGTTTCTCTGTCCCATGTCATGGCATGTGCTCGCGGCCATTTTACCAATAAAAAAGACGTTTCGTTCCCGCGAATCACCCTAAACTTTGGCTTCGTGCAGAACCGAAGTTTTTATGAAATTCTAAAAGAATTCCACTTCGTTAGAATTGATTCGCCCATCTCTAATGATGACATTGCGGACACAACGTGGTCTGTTGAGCAGGAGCTGGCGAGCGCATCATCAGTGGAGGAGGAGGATGATGGGGTAATGTCAGTGCGGGTCCACCCTCAGAAAGGGAGAGGGCGGTCACACAAGTCCGCTGACATTACTCCACCAGCCATGGTCAGTGGTGGCAGTGGGAACACCGGTACTAGATTTTCACAGTCAAAGAGGTCTAGGACCTTTGATGCCTGGGTCTTTTTCGATCAAGCCTCATAGTTACATAGTTACATAGTTTGTAAGGCCGAAAAAAACCAGACGTCAATCCAGTTCAGCCTGTTGTGCTAAAGTGTTGATCCAGAGGAAGGCAAAAAAAAACAATGAGACAGGAGCCAATTGTCCTCATATTAGGGAAAATATTCCTTCCCGCCTCCAATCTGGCAATCGGAATAATCCCTGGATCAACGACCCTTAGATTCGCCGACGTCATATGCCGGATTTGCTTTCAACGCGTCAGTAAAGGAAAGAATATAACAGGCATATGAACAGGCACATGCATGTAAAGCATGAATTGCTGTGAGAGTTACTTGGAGAATTAAGGCCACACAGGTCCTGGGCTTCCAATCACCCTGACATCTTCTGCCTCCTCCTCCAGCACTCCAAGCCCGTGTGGTCCTCTGCTACTGATGTGCCGGAGCAGCATGAGCAAGCACCATCCCCAATCCCAGATACGGTCGACCAATTCCCACCACCAGCAACACAGCCTACACCTTCCCCTTCCACCAGTGTGACCTGCACGCCGTACAGCGGCCAGTCCGTACCAGGTGTGGGACCATAAGGCTGTTGTCCTTGGAAATGTTGTCTTTCCACCTGGTGGACACAGATGAGTTCCACCAATTTATGGCCCTGACATGCCCCCAATATCAGATGCCGAGCAGGCATTTGTTTGCTAGAAAAGCTGTCCCTGCCCAGGCCTGCCACGTTGCAGAAAAGATATCCAGCGCGTTGGTTGCATCTGTGTCCACCAAAGTCCATCTCAATACAGAATGGAGTTACAAATCATTGACTGCTCACTGGGTGAGTTTTGTGTATGACAGTGCCACTTGTGATTGATCACATTACTGGTATGGTTCATAGTCCAGATCCCCAACCTCTACGGGTAGCATCACGGGCCAAGAAAAACCAGGCCGTTCTCAAATTAATTTGTCTTGGAGACTGTCAACACACAGCTCAAGAGCTGTGGACGACTCTGACACTCAGACCAACCAGTGACTGGGTGCTAAGTACCTGGCGCCAAGCAAGCTGGTGTGCGACAACGGGAGAAATCTTCTTGCTGCCCTTAGGATCGGTAAACTTACGCACATCCCTTGCCTGGCACACATCATGAACCTGGTTGTGCAGAAATTTCTCAAGTGTTACCCGGGTCTTGATTGTCTGCTGAGGAAGGTTCAAGGTCTTAGCTCACACTTTCGCCGTTCGCAGCCTGCTTCGGCATGACTGGCATCATTGCAGCATGATCTGAGCCTCCCCGTCAAATGTCTGATATTTAATGTGGCAACATGCTGGAATTCCACCCTCCACATGCTCCAGCAATTGTGGCAGCAGCGTAATGCCATTAGGCAGTATGAAATGTCACATGGCCTGACTAGCAGTGTTGCGGACCTCAGGTTGTTGACCCATAGAGAGTGAAGGTTCTCTGCACCATCCTTGGCAGTTTTGAAGAGGCCACCAAAATGGTCAGTCAGGACGATGGCATTGTCAGCATGACCATTATGGTTGTATTTTACTGGAACAAGCTAGGCACTCTGTAGCAGCAGGTCCCAGCAGTGATTGAGTAGGAGTAGGCAGACACAGAGCCTTACTCGTCGGAGCTTGTAGAAGGCCTGACTGTTTCACAATTGTATAGGACTTCTTTAGGCGGTGGTTCGAGGGCGGGTGCAGGATGGCAGTTCAAATCACAGAGTAGAGCGCATGAGGCTAGCCAGGGCTCTGGTGATGGTCAGGATGAGGAAGTGGAGGACGATGAGGAGGCAGCGGTGGAAACCACCGGTACTGTTTACCCTTCAGTGGTAAAAGGTTGGCACAGATTACAGAAGGAGGAGGAAGAGGAGAAGATCCCGTTAGTGCCCCTCGACCCCAATGCTTTGGAGATCTTGATGCTACATTACCTGCAACATGATCCACGCATCAAGGCAATAAAAATGAACAGTGATTACTGGGTGGCCGCCCTCCTTGATCCACGTTACAAGACAAAAGTGAGCAATTTCCTTCCACCCACACAAATTGACAGTAGAATGCAAGAATTAGAGACAGTGCTCATTGACCAACTTGACACATCTTTTGCGTCTTCTTCACATTCTAATGTCATGGTGGAATAAAGTCAGCAACGCAACAGCAGTAGAATGGCAAGTAGCTGCAGCAGGAAGTGTGCCAGAACCCTATTGGGTGACATCTTGCAAATGATGTTTACCACCTCACCAACGCCTGCAAGGCAGGGCAGCATTCAGACACACAGAGACCACCTTAAGACCATGGTCCATGACTACCCGTGGCTCAACACCGATGTTTTTGGACTTAGTCTGGACCATTCGACTTCTGGTTGTCCAAACTGGATGAATGGCCTGAGCTTGCTCGGCACGCCATAGAAGTTTTATCCTGCCCAGCAGCTAGCATTATATCGGGACACACGTTCAGCACAGCAGGCTGGGTGATAACTGACAAACGTATCCATCTTTCCCCTCATGTGGATCGTTTGACATTAATCAAAATGAATCAAGCGTGGATCTCTGACGATTTTATTGCCCCGATTGCTGATGTCACTGACTAGTAAACTGTAGCACGTCTTCTTGACAATGTGAAATACACATTCCATCAGTCATCTATTAACATCAGTCATTCATCAGTCAGTCTGCCATAAGTCATCTATTAACCGTTTCAGGGCCCCATACAGCCAAATCAAATGGGGCCCCCACCCATTACTAGTTCCTATTTTTTAACGTATCAGAGGGCCCCTGACAGGAGTACTGCCCGTACTGCCCTACTGCCACGGGGTCCTGCATTCTGAGCGGGCCCAAAAGCCCCTTTGGCACATAAGAAGACACCAGTATTGTAAATGGCACATGGTAACTGGCAGGAGTGCCAATAAAGCAGTACTCCTGTCAGGGGCACTAATCAAAAAGGGGTCCCACTGATATGTTAAAAAATAGGAACTAGTAATGGGTGGGTGCCCCATTTTATTTAGCTGCGTGGGGGCTCTGAATCAGTTAATAGATGACTGATGGTAGCCCTGGCTACCACTGCACCCCCTATAACTACGTCCCTGGCAGCTAAACCTCCATGTTCCTCACTGGGATGTTCTCGCTGCCACCACATATATCACATGTTCTTGGGCCATATTACAAACATTGAAATGGGGCTCTTGCCAGTTACCATGTGCCATTTCCAATACCGGTGTCTTCTTATGTGTCAAAGGGGCTTTTCACATAGTCTCCAAAAAATTGGGAATCTCGCAAGAGAACAAAGAGTGACTTTTGATCACTATATTTACTATTTTGCCATAGGCAAACAAACTATCAGTTCTCTATCTGTAAAACACTAAAACGTAACTTTTATTATGTAAAACTCTTAACCTCTATACACACTATTTAAAAACCTGATTTCTAACCTCACCATTTAACCCTTTCTACTTCTGAAAGAAGGAATAGCTCCTTTTCTATTATCAAGTCTGGTGGAGCACCACCTATTAACAGGAAAGCCTTATATATACAGCAATTTACTAGCTCCAGTAAGGGATCCCAAGCCTCCTACTTGGGCAGTCGTCCCTAATCTCATGGACACAAAACAAATAAGGCCCCCTTGTGTCACCCGCTGCAGAGGGTGACACTTGTAGACAGAGGTGAGAAATCAAAATTTAAAACGTCATATCTGACCTCCCCGACATGTTTCACCAGCTAACCTGGCTTCATCAGGGGTTAGAGGTCCGATCACATGTGGTCTAAGCTCACTTCCTTTTATATCATGTTAGATACACACCCTATTCAGGTGCTCACCAATTAGCCATCAGAGAATCCACAAAAACCCACTCCCCCTTTCCGCTCTCCTGCACACACACTCATAATATGTGCTGCTAAAGCTGCCACCATGCTCCCATAAACCAACAATCCTCAGACAAATTCGCCATCTCCATAACAGCTTGCGCCTCATCTTACCGTACTGCCCGCACCAACGTACTGTATCAATAGACATTTCAGCCCGGACTGTGATGGGCTTCCATCTCATTTCTCTCATATTATTGCAACTGCGTGGCTCACCTAGACCGGACTACGCAGAATAGGTATTACATTCCACAGCACACTACCAGCTTTATTAACTCCCATAAACCCCTTCTGTTCCATGTCTAATATGCATATTCATTGGGAATATAAATTCCATTGTACTGTACACTATTGTCATATTATCTTCCCATAAAGCACTTCTCCTATATATCTAATATACATATTCATTTTAATAAAGCTGCAAGCCCTATTAAATACATATTCCATTGTACTGTACACTATTGTCTTAGTCTATTTCCATAAACCACTTCTCTTTTACATGTAATATTCATATTCATTTTAATAAAGCTGCAGGCCCTATGGTTAGCCCGCCCTCCCTCCTGCAGTTTCACCTCACACCTTCCCCATTAAAGATTCTTTCTTACAGGTCACGGCTAGCCACCTAATTCATTACGTCACAATGGGAGCATGCAAAAATATTAGTACATTCAAACGCTATTGCATCTGCATACAACTATACTCCATATATTGTATTTAAAGTTAGCACAAAATCAACGCAGCGAGCAGAAACAATAAATCTATACATAGATGAATATATACATGAATAGATAGTAATCTACTCCCGGGCTGCGTCTCGCCACAACTGAGTGCATATACCATACGATTCAGCTGCCAACAAACCCCTCCATGCACAGAAACAATATACATACATCCCAATTTGTTAAATAGAAACCGTGGCCTCACGTGATCAATACCTATCATCATTACAAGACACAGGGAAAATGAGGGACAACGTAGAGGCCGAGGGGGGGGGGGCAGGAGGGAGATGGGAGGGAGGAAAAGACGTATGTGAACTCTGATGCTTCTATAGTCATATATTCAACCGTGCTATAGCCACTGACCGTACTTAATCACATATATCATGTTTATTATATAGGGAATCAACAAGATTAAATAAATACTGAAAATGAAAAGCCTTCATTTAGGCCTTTAGGTTTCAATGTATTGAGTCTGTATATCCATCTTGCCTCTTCCTGTAACAAAACTACATCGCCCTTTCTTTCCCCTAGCTTTTTCACACAGATGCCCCAGAATTTAAGCACCTCTATTTCACTATTATGTACTTCCAAAATGTGTCCCGCTAGGGGGGTGTCACCTCTAGTTTTAATAGTACTCAGATGTTTCGAGATCCGATGACGAAACTCCTGTATGGTTTTTCCCACATAGATCTTGGGGCAAGTACACATAGCCCCATAAATCACCCCTCTGGTTTTACAATTGATGAATTGTCTTATGTCAAATCTTCTCTTATCAATGGGATTAACAAATTCTTTAGTTTTCCATATGAATGAACAGAATGAACAGTTGCCACAGGGATAATGAGCCTACACCAAAAGACTGTAACCATGTTTTTTTGCCATCTCCCTCAAAATGACTATGTACAAATTCATCCCTAAGATTTTTTTTGGTTTCAAATTTGTCAAGGGTATATCTAGAATTATGGGGTCTCCTTGACCTTCAACCTGCAATTGTTCAAGATCACCCAATTTTTTTTCCTCTAGGTTCATAAAGGTTTGTTCATCATTATTTTTCATTTTATTATATTTATGTAAAGCCAACCTTCTATCAAAGAGATTAATATCTTTTACCCATACAAATTCATTAAATTTGGGCATGGGAGTGAACGTAAGACCATATACCAACACCTGTTTTTGATTTTCAGTTAATCTATAAGAGGATAAATTAATCAATTGAAGTGCTCCATCCTTTGTTATTTCTGATAATTCCCCTTCTCTCGATCCCTCAAGAGAATACTTGGTGGTTCTAAAAAAAGTGGATGCATTTGAAGAAATTAAAGAAAGGAAACATAACAAATATCTGAGGGATCGGAAAGATTTTGATAACAATCAGGTTTATATTTGGAAAAATAGTAGATTTACCTACAAACCTAATCTATATTCAGATTTGTCAGATTCAGAGACTTCTGCTGTAGAAGAATCCTCCACAGGTTCTATTAATAGTTATACGCAGGGTAAGAAAACTGGCTGGAGGAAGGGTCAGAGAAAAAACAGAGGTTGGACAAATAAGAAAACACATAAAAAATCTTCTACTCAAACAGTACAAGATCAGAATCCTCAGAGATGCCAATCAGGAGAAGGATCAGTGGGATCAAATACATTGACCTCTTCTGCATCCTGTGGTGTGGTGGCCCATGGTGTGGGAGCACAGGCAATGATTTCAAATGGCAATACAAATACGCCACTAGTGGCAGAAAATGGACAGGTTATAACCAATGCAAACTCAATCTCAGGAGCATTCAAAAACGCAAATGCATCCACTTTTTTTAGAACCACCAAGGATTCTCTTGAGGGATCGAGAGAAGGGGAATTATCAGAAATAACAAAGGATGGAGCACTTCAAGTGATTAATTTATCCTCTTATAGATTAACTGAAAATCAAAAACAGGTGTTGGCATATGGTCTTACATTCACTCCCATGCCCAAATTTAATGAATTTGTATGGGTAAAAGATATTAATCTCTTTGCTAGAAGGTTGGCTTTACATAAATATCATAAAATGAAAAATAATGATGAACAAACCTTTAGGAAACTAGAGGAAAAAACATTGGGTGATCTTGAACAATTGCAGGTTGAAGGTGAAGGGACCCATAATTTAGATATACCCTTGACAAATTTGAAACCAAAATCTAGAAATACACCTCAGATATCACAATATAATTTATTGGATACGTTTGTGGAAGTAGTAACGCAAGATATAAAGAAACTAGCACTCAGACGACAACCATCTTCTTTAAATTTAAAATGGGAGGAAGAAGTAGCTATTGCAGAATTGCAATCTAACAGGGAGATAGTAATCAAACCCAGTGACAAGGGTGGTAATATTGTCATCTTAAATAAAAGTGATTATAGATCAATGGTTGAGAGAATACTTGATGATTCAGAAACATATGAGAGGCTTCCAAAAGATCCAACCAATGAGTATCTGAAGGAATTAAAAAGGGTTTTGGACCTGGGAATTTTAGAAAAAATTAATTACTGAGGAGGAGAAGAAAATGTAAAGCTAAATGTGAATCCTACTAAATTTCTACCTTTTTTTGCATTAAACCTAAAGTGCATAAAGAGGTTGTTTCCAATACCAGGGAAAAACCAATAGTCTCAGGTAGAAACAATTTAACACAAGGACCTAGCACGTATGTTGATCGTATACTGATGCCCTTTGTCACTGGCCTTCCTTCATATCTTAAAGATACGAAGGATACTGTGGTGATAATTAACGATCTAGTGGTGAGTGAAAGTACATAAAAGTACACTTCTTGCAAGTTTAGATGTAGAAGCCCTATACAGTAACATCAGACATGATCTGGGCCTGAAAGCAATCAAGTATTTTTTGAACACAAGAGGTACACAATTTACTGAACACAATGATTTCATTTTACAGTTATTGGATTTTGTTTTGACACATAACTATCTTTTGTTTGATGGCACCTTTTATCACCAGATAAAGGGAGCAGCCATGGGCACAGTCTGTGCGCCAAGCTTTGCTAATTTATTTTTAGGTTGGTGGGAGGATGCCATTGTTTTTTCTGAACACTTTGAAATATTCACAGATCAGATTTTATTTTGGGAGCGCTTTATTGATGATATTTTGATTTTCTGGGATGGTAGTGAAAAATTATTCATGGATTTTGTATCTAGACTCAATGATAATGAAATTGGGATGAAATTCACGTTTTGAAATTCATTTGGGAGAAAATTAATTTTTTGGATCTTGAAAATTATGTTGGATGAAAATAAGCAGATTCAGACAAAGATATTTCGGAAAAATACGGCTACCAACAGTTTGTTACATTTTTCTAGCTGGCATCCACCTTCTCAAAAAAAGGCCAATTTCTTAGGGCTCATAGGAATTGCTCTACTTTAGAGGCTTTTAATGAAGAATGTATAAAGTTAAATGCATGTTTTCAGGCAAGGGGTTTTCCAAAAAACCTAGTGACTAGTGACAGAGGACATTTATCAATCAGTAAAAAGAAGAAGGCAAAAACTGATTTAATTCATTGTATAGGTACCTTTGATGATAGAGCCAATGAAATGAGGGGTATACTTAGAAGACATTGACACATTTTGAGGTCAGAGTCAGTATTCTCTGAGGTGATTCCTAAATACCCTAGTGTCACTTATAGAAGAGGAAAAAATCTTAGGGATGAATTTGTACATAGTCATTTTCAGGAAAATGGCAAAAGAACATGGTTACAGTCTCTGGTGGCAGGCTCATATCGCTGTGGCAACTGTTCATTCTGTCCATCCATATGGAAAACGAAAGAATTTTTTAATCCCATTGATAAGAGAAGATTTGACATAAGACAATTCATCAATTGTAAAACCAGGGGGGTGATTTATGGGGCTATGTGTACTTGCCCCAAGATCTATGTGGGAAAAACCATACAGGAGTTTCGTCATCAGATCTCGAAAAACATTTGAGTACTATTAAAACTAGAGGTGACACCCCCCTAGCGAGACACATTTTGGAAGTACATAATGGTGAAATAGAGGTGCTTAAATTCTGGGGCATCTGTGTGAAAAAGCTAGGGGAAAGAAAGGGCGATCTGGATGTAGTTTTGTTACAGGAAGAGGCAAGATGGATATACAGACTCCATACATTGAAACCTAAAGGCCTAAATGGAGGCTTTTCATTTTCAGCATTTAGTTAATCTTGCTGATTCCCTATATAATAAACATAATATACGTGATTAAGTACAGTCAGTGGATATAGCACAGTTGAATATATGACTATAGAAGCATCAGAGTTCACATACGTCTTTTCCTCCCTCCCAACGCCCGCCTGCCCCCCCCCCCCCCATGCCTCTACGTTGTCCCACATTTTCCTTGTGTCTTGTAATGATGATAGGTATTGAACACGTGAGGCCACGGTTTCTATTTAACAAATTGGGATGTATGTATATCGTTTCTGTGCATGGAGGGGTTTGTTGGCAGCTGAATCGTATGGTATATGCACTCGCGTTGTTGTGGCGAGACGCAGCCCGGGAGTAGATTACTATCTATTCATGTATATATTCATCTATGTATAGATTTATTGTTTCTGCTCGCTGCGTTGATTTTGTGCTAACTTTAAATACAATATATGGAGTATAGTTGTATGCAGATGCAATAGCGTTTGAATGTACTAATATTTTTGCATGCTCCCATTGTGATGTAATGAATTAGGTGGCTACCCTTGACCTGTAAGAAAGAATCTTTAATGGGGAAGGTGTGAGGTGAAACTGCAGGAGCGAGGGCAGGCTAACCATAGGGCCTGCAGCTTTATTAAAATGAATATGAATATTACATGTAAAAGAGAAGTGGTTTATGGAAATAGACTGAGACAATAGTGTACAGTACAATGGAATATGTATTTAATAAGGCTTGCAGCTTTATTAAAATGAATATGTATATTAGATATATAGGAGAAGTGCTTTATGGGAAGATAATATGACAATAGTGTACAGTACAATGGAATTTATATTCCCAATGAATATGCATATTAGACATGGAAGAGAAGGGGTTTATGGGAGTTGATAAAGCTGGTAGTGTGCTGTGGAATGTAACACCTATGCTGCTTAGTCCGTTCTAGGTGAGCCACACAGTTGCAATAATATGAGAGAAATGAGACGGAAGCCCATCAGTCAGGGCTGAAATGTCTATTGATACAGTACGTTGGCGCAGGCAGTACGGTAAGATGGGGCGCAAGCCCGTTATGGAGATGGCGAATTTGTCTGAGGATTGTTGGTTTATGGGAGCATGGTGGCAGCTTTAGCAGCACATATTATGAGTGTGCGTGCAGGAGAGCGGAAGGGGGAGTGGGTTTTTGTGGATTCTCTGATGGCTAATTGGTGAGCACCTGAATAGGGTGTGTATCTAACATGATATAAAAGGAAGTGAGCTTAGACCACATGTGATCGGACCTCTAACCCCTGATGAAGCCAGGTTAGCTGGTGAAACATGTTGGGGAGGTCAGATAGGACGTTTTAAATTGTGATTTCTCCCCTCTGTCTACAAAGTATCACCCGCTGCAGAGGGTGTCACAAGGGGGCCTTATTTGTTTTGTGTCCATGAGATTAGGGACGACTGCCCAAGTAGGAGGCTTGGGATCCCTTACTGGAGCTAGTAAATTGCTGTATATATAAGGCTTTCCTGTTAATAGGTGGTGCTCCACCAGACTTGATAATAGAAAAGGAGCTTTTCCTTCTTTCAGAAGTAGAAAGGGTTAAATGGTGAGGTTAGAAATCAGGTTTTTAAATAGTGTATAGAGGTTAAGAGTTTTACATAATAAAAGTTACGTTTTAGTGTTTTACAGATAGAGAACTGATAGAGTTTAAGTTTGCCTATGGCAAAATAGTAAATATAAAGGGGCTTTTGGGCCCCCTCAGGATGCAGGGCCCTGTAGCAGTTGCTACCGCTGCACCTCCTATAGCAACGCCCCTGCTTGCAAGCCGTCCTCCTCATCTTTTTAGTAAGCCATTGAAAGTAATGAAGTATTTTATCCTCTCAATCTTTTTCTGTCACTCTTAGAGCCAAATTGTCTTCACTAAGTTGTTCCACATATAAAGCTTACTGTTATGGATGGTAATTACAGCTTCTCCTCACTTCTATAGGTATAAAAATTAACCTGAACATGTTCTCCCATTGGCTTTAATGGGGTTCAAGTTTGAGGTTCGAATTTAACTTCAAACTGAACACCTCTAAGTTCGAGGTTCAACTCGAACTCAAATTTTTTAGGGTTTACTCATCACTATTTATTTACTCTACTTTCTTGTTACTCAGGTTCCAGATGAAACAATCATCAGGGCAATGTGCATCAATGACTACATCTGGTTATTATCAGACCAGCTGCAATTCTACATACGGATGGACTTGTCTAAAGAAATCTGTGAAGATTTGACCTTGTGACTATTGTATATGTATAATGTACATGAAACTGAATAAAAATACAACAAAAGGCCATACTCACAGCTTAATGGCTGGACTGAAGACTAAACCCAGTAGGAGGCAACACTGGCCCCAATGCTACTTGGGAAAGATAAACAGGTGCAGCTAATTGCTGAGCAGTAGCTCACACACCCCTCCACTAGGGAACAATTAGATGATAAAAAACTGCACATTGACTTGATACCTGTTTATACCAGTATGCAGAAAAGGCACAGTATAATACATGGGGAAATTGCACAAATGTAAAAATACTGATAAGACAATCACTCACCTGCCTTCTATGTATGAGGGGGTGATTGCTGGTATTACAATTGTGTATACATAAGGCGATACAAAAGGATGCCATTAATGCAGATACATGTGGTGCACCATGCTGGCTTACAGCTTATTGATGATGCCCGTACTATTTGATTGGGTCGGCTGCCCAGCACTTTCTTGGTGTCCAACACAAAATACAGACACCATCCGCTCCCCAGTACTTTTGGGCAAATAAAAATGACATATGGGAAAAATATCAAATATGAGGTATTAGTTCATACAAAAAAGACAATATTTGGCTCTGTACATCCAAAAACCTTTTTTGAAAAAATTAGCATAGGTGCACACTGGCACGACAGTAACATACATACACATTCCAAATGTCAGCAGCACACTATCAACTAAGAAAACATCAAATGCACATAGGAATTTTTGAAAAATGCATTTTTGCTAAGGATATAAGAAAATTTGAGGTTCTTAATTCACAATTTTGATCAAAAGTGCTTAAGCTCACCTCCTGATTTCATCAAGGGGACCCCAAAATAGGTGAGTCCTAACACTAAACGTTACCTCTCTTAGAGATAGTTCAGACTTCCATGCTTCAGGGAGTGAAAGGACCAGTTACTAAACACACTACACTGATTTAAAAACCTGTGAAGGTGGGCGGAGTGCAAAAAGCCAATGAGGCAGCCACTCCTCATACAGAATAAAAAGACAATATTTGGCTCTGCACATCCGAAAACCTTTTTTGAAAAAAATGAGCATTGGTGCACACTGGCGCGACAGTAACATACATACACATTCCAAATGTCAGCAGCACACTATCAACTAAGAAAACATCACAGGCATATAGGAATTTTTGAAAAATGCATTTCTGCTAAGGATACATGAAATTTTGGGGTTCTTAGTTCACAATTTTGATCAAAAGTGCTCCAAGAGAGGTAACGTTTAGTGTTAGGACTCACCTACTTTGGGGTCCCCTTGATGAAATCGAGAGGTGAGCTTAAGCACTTTTGATCAAAATTGTGAACTAACAACCCCAAATTTTCATCTATCTTTAGCAGAAATGCATTTTTAAAAAATTCCTATGTGCCTTTGATGTTTTCTTAGTTGATAGTGTGCTGCTGACATTTGGAATGTGTATGTATGTTACTGCCGCGCCAGTGTGCACCTATGCTAATTTTTTTTCAAAAAAAAAAGGTTTTTGGATGTGCAGAGCCAAATATTGTCTTTTTAGTCTGTATGAAGAGTGGCTGCCTCATTGCCTTTTTGCACTCCGCCCATCTTCACAGGTTTTTAAATCAGTGTAGTGTGTTCAGTAGCTGGTCCTTTCACTCCCTGAAGCATGGAAGTCTGAACAGGCTCCAAGAGAGGTAACGTTTAGTGTTAGGACTAACCTACTTTGGGGTCCCCTTGACGAAATCGGGAGGTGAGCTTAAGCACTTTTGATCAAAATTGTGAACTGACAACCCCAAATTTTCATATATCCTTAGCAGAAATGCATTTTTCAAAAATTCCTATGTGCCTTTGATGTTTTCTTAGTTGATAGTGTGCTGCTGACATTTGGAATGTGTATTAGTTGATACAGTGGCCACGGTATGCACGCTCGCAAGCCCTGTCAAGGCTCTTCATCTCTTGTGAGTCGCTACACTAACAATTTACAGAAAAATCACAGAAAAAATGGGACACTATTTACTCAAAAACACAGCAAAAGGCCATACTTCAGCCATTAAGCTGTGAGTATGGCCTTTTGCTGTATTTTTGAGTAAAGCTACCCATTGCATGTATCTTCATTGCAGCTGAAAAATATCCTAGGCTCGAAACATACTAATCAGAAACACAGAAACAATCCTTTTGAGTATGTTACAAGACAAGGATCAAATGTAAAAATGCTTAAATGCAAATGTTGACAAATATGAGTGAAAAAATAGGAGTGTTAAAAAGTAGTGCAACAGGCAAAATATTCAAAATGGAATCTTCTAGAGCAGATACAGTGCTTGAGGGTTTGTAAACCAATCAAATCTTCTATACAGTTGAGTCACATTATAATGACCACCAGCTGATAACCAGAGTAGTTGTGGTGTGTAGGACAAGAACCAGTTAGACGGTCTGTGAGTGATTTATAAAGTCCTGGTAGGTTGTAATACTTTTCTGGAGCCATGCTGACTGCATTTAACAGCTGGAGGGTACATGGAGGAGGATCAATAAAATGAACACAACAATTTAGGTGGTGCAACAGGTGCTCAATTCGGTTCAAGTTTGGAGATTTAGAGTTCTTTAGGGTTTTTTGCTGCGTTTTTTTCACTTGCAGTACTGCACAGCAATTAAATTGCCTTTATTACCAGCAAGCTTCCTTCAGTTACTGTATCTAAACTGTTTGGAAAGGTGTTACAAGTGAGTAATCAGTAACTGAAAGGCCTTAGGGTGCTTTGACACAGTGCAGTTTTGGTGCAGGTTTAACTGCGCTACAATCAAACTGCCTTTATTACCAGCAAGCTTCTTTCAGTTGTCTAAATTGTTCAGAAAGGTGTTTCAACTAAGTAGTCAATTGCTATGTTTGATGTCTTGTGAATTACAAACACACTAATTGGTTACTCACTTCCCAAACAGTTTAGACAAGTGAAAGAAGCTTGCTGGTAATAAAGGCAGTTTAATTGGAGCGCAGTTAAAAATGCACCAAAACTGCGCTGTGTAAAAGCACCCTTAAACACAATACTTGATTACTCACTTACAAACACCTTTTCAAACAGTTGAAATAATTGAAAGGAGCTTGCTGGTAGTTAAAGAATTTTAATTGCTGTACAGTACTGCAAGTGATAAACTGCACCATGTAAAAGCAGCCATCCGCCCCAGGGAATACAATCAGCATGTATGGATGTACATGATCTGCAAAGGTAGATTCATACCCAAATCGGTTGAGAGTGCCTTCCATGGATGAGTGGGGCCCGAGAATGCCACAGAAAATTTCCAAAGATCATAACCCTTCCACCATCATCTTTTCTGCAGATGCAACTTTGTTAGGAGAGATGCAGTGACATCCATCTGCTTCAGAGCCCCATACAGAGTAGGTAGAGATGGGCGACTTTCTCAAAAATTCGGTTCGCCAACTTCGCCGAATTTTCAGACAAAATCCGTTTCAGTCCGAATTACTTCAGGACGAATCACGTTAAAAAACAGCTATTTCCTGGCTGCATAGAGCCTGTAGTGTGCTGTAGAACATTGTGACATGCTTAAATATGCAGAGGGAGCTTGGTTTGGTCTTCATACAATGCTGTGTTTTAGTATGACACGCACATGACTGCCGCCGCTCTTAGAATCGCTTCACTATAAAATTCCCTGGGCACTTACAAGGGCAAAACTGACCAAAAAACTGAAGCAGGAATGCAGCCTGATAAAGTCATGGCAGCGCCAGCTGGAAAAAAACAAGCTGAGGGCTAAGATCCTACCATAGCGTCAAAGAACACAGTAGTAGGTTACTAGAGCAAGCACAGGTCTCAGCACAGTAAGGGGCCGTTCACACAGCTTATTCTGTGACTGATTTCAGCCGTACTGCGCGCCGCATTTGCGCTGCAGTACGGCTGGAATCCGTCCCAGTCATTACGGAATCCATAGTTCTCTATGAGAACTGTGGATTCCGTCTCTTCTCCCCGCTCGGCGAATACGCCGAGGGGGGAGAAAGTGACATGCACATTATTTACGGCGTGTACGCGCCGTGAATAATGAGTGTCTATGGGGCCGGCGAGCTGCCGGCCCCCCGCCCCGCCCCCGCTGCACGGCAGCCGGCGTAATTGCGGGCGAAATCCGTCCCCGCAATTATGTCGGCAATAAGTCGTGTGAACATTGCCTTAGGGGACGTCACAGCAGGGGTCACTCCATGAGGCCAGAGCTTTAAACCGTCACAAAATATGACAGAACCTGTTCTGTTAAATGCTGATACATTTAGAGGCCCCCCCCGAATGAGTGGAGAGGGTGTCGGCAGTAATTTTGCGTTGACGTATCTGATCATTTTGCCCTTCCTTTCATCCATCAGTGTCCGCTTTCAATCAGTCTTTAATCCATCAGTATTGCTAAGGCCAAAAACAAATAAGAGTTGATCCAAAACAGAGATGACCAGTAATTTGGATATTTGCATGTCTTCTGTGTTCTGTATCCACTCCTGCTTTTGGCTAGACAATCCTGATCCTTCCCATTCCTTCTGACAGGTGAAAAGAAGGGGAAAACTAAACATAGTGGCAACATCATAGAGTGGTGAGGGTGGAAACAGCATTAGGAAACCACAGGGTGTTCCAGTGAGACAGCGGTCACTTGGCAGCAGCATGAGTAGGCCACAGAGTGGCACAATGACAAATTCTGGAGGTGGCAGCAACATCAGGAGCCCACAAAGTGGCACAATGACACAGTGTGGAGATGACATCATCAACAGCAGCAGCATGAGGTCAGACAGTGGCACAATGACAAATTCTGGAGGTGGCAAAAACAGGAGTAGGCCACAGAGTGGCACAATGACAGAGTGTGGAGGTCACGGCAGGAGCAACAGCAGCAGCATGAGGTCAGACAGTGGCACAATGACAGAGTGTGTAGGTCACGGCAGCAGCCACAGCAGCAGCATGAGGTCAGAGAGTGGCACAATGACATTCTGGAGGTGGCAAAAACAGGAGTAGGCCACAGAGTGGCACAATGACAGAGTGTGGAGGTCACGGCAGCAGCCACAGCAGCAGCATGAGGTCAGACAGTGGCACAATGACATTCTGGAGGTGGAAAAAACAGGAGTAGGCCACAGAGTGGCACAATGACAGAGAGTGGAGGTGACGGCTGAAGTAGCAACACCATGAGGTCAGAGAATGGCACAATGACACAGGGTGGAGGTCACTGCAGCAGCATCAGCAGCAGCATGAGGTCAGCGAGTGGCACAATGACAGGGTGTGGAGATGACCACAGCAGCAACAACAGCAGCAGCAGCAAAATGAGTTCAGAGGCAGAGTGTGTAGGTCACGGCAGCAGCCACAGCAGCAGCATGAGGTCAGACAGTGGCACAATGACATTCTGGAGGTGGCAAAAACAGGAGTAGGCCACAGAGTGGCACAATGACAGAGAGTGGAGGTGACGGCAGGAGCAACAGCATGAGGTCATAGAATGGCACAATGACAGTGTGAAGGTCACGGCACCAGCAACAGCAGCAGCAGCATGAGGTCATAGACTGGCACAATGACAGAGTGTGGAGGTGGGTGGCAATACTAGTCCCTGGTAAAGATGGTGATAGGCAGATAGAGAAACTAGCAGCAGATATGTGGCATCATGCGGGTGGTGACATCAGAATAGTGGCTGAGGCAGGTAGTTTGAACCCAGACTAATTTCTCAAAGTTTTGGTGAGGCGTCATGGCTGATGTAATCTGAGGCATTGGTGTGTGTAAATTCTGGCCGATCCACGCCTGATTCATCTTGACAAAGATCTGTCATTCCACATTTCCAGTGGACAAGCGGGTTCTCCTTGGGGTAACGATGGCCCCCGCTGCACTGAACACCCGCTCTGATGCCACACTACTGGCCGGGCAGGACAGCTTCTCCACTGCAAACTTGGCAAGTTGCGGCCACACATCCAGTTTGGCGGCCCAATAGTCCAGCGGATCTTCTAACTGGGGTGGCAGAGTGATGTCCAAGTACGCCACCACCTGTTGGTTCAGGGTCTGCTCCAGGTCCTGTTGCTGCTGGCGAGTGCCCTCTTGACTAGGCAGGTGAAGGAAGCTGCTCATCAGCGATTCCCGACTTAGGCTGCTGCTGATGGAGCTGGTACTGCTCCTACCCCCCCTCCCCACCTTCCCACAGCAGCCGCGGTAGTGGTACGTGAGTGCTGAGGAATCCCCCGGTCAGACCTGTCAGAGGATGGACCATGCCGCACATAGGCAGCGGCCAACTAACTACGGAGGATTTCTCTATAGTATTTGAGTTTGTCCTCCCTCTCAGCAGCTGGGAAAAAGGCTCCCATTTTGGACCGGTAGCGAGGGTCCAATAGGGTGGAGAGCCAGAAGTCATCCCTCTGCCGGATGGTGACTATTCGGCTGTCACTAGCCAGGCAAATTAGCATGCTGCGGGCCATGTGCACAAGTGACTCTAAGGGACTCCCTACCTCCATCTCCACTGTATACTGCTATGGTGCTTGTGGGTCATCTGCCTCATCTTCTTCATCTCCATCTACCTCCTCCAGCTGCTCCTGCTCCTCCGCTCCTGTCACCTGGGTAGAAAAACCACTCATTTCACCAGACAATGCTTGTGTCCTTCTCCTCCTCCTCCTTCACCAGTTCAGTCCCCACCGGACTCACATGGCTGCGAGATATAGTCGCCACGTCTCCAGTCCCCTGCCCAGACAGATTTTTCAGCATTTGTTCCAGGACATGAAGTAGTGGAATGACGTTATTCATCCGGTAGTCCGGGCGACTGACAAATAACGTCGCCTCCTCAAATGGCCTCAGCAAATGGCAGTTGTCACGCATGAGCTGCCACTGGCTGACATCAAAGTTACACAGGGGAGTACTCCTGTCCACCTGGATCATCAAAAAATCGTTAATGGCCTTTCTCTGTTCATACAGTCGGTCCAACATGTGCAGGCTGGAATTCCAACGGATGAAAACATTGCATATCAGCGTGTGTTGGGGGAGGAAATTCTGCCGCTGCAACTCGAGGAGGGTGTGCCTGGCTTTGTAG
This sequence comes from Phyllomedusa bahiana, assembly GCA_025379985.1. Taxonomy (NCBI): domain Eukaryota; kingdom Metazoa; phylum Chordata; class Amphibia; order Anura; family Hylidae; genus Phyllomedusa; species Phyllomedusa bahiana. The sequence goes on from JAODAL010018296.1 coordinate 40,784, forward strand.
GAATGGATGAAGTGCATGCACAGTTTCCTGGCCATTTTCAGAATCTTCTGAAGATCGGTGGAAGACATCAGGAACTTTTTCACAACCAGATTGAACACATGCGCCATGCATGGCACATGGACCATCCCTCCTCGGTGCAGCGCAGACACCATGTTCCTCCCATTGTCTGTCACCATGGTTCCGATTTGCAGTTGTCGCGGAGAAAGCCACACATCGATTTCTTGCTGCATGACGCGGAGCAGTTCCTCCCCTGTGTGACTTCATTCGCCGAAGCAAGCCAGGTGTAGAACTGCGTGACACCGCTGTGCCCTACACATGTGGTATGATGGGGCAGCACTTGTGTAGGCTGAGATGGTGGTGGTGGTGGTGGAGGAGGAGGAGGCGGACATTGGCGCAGGAGCAGCAGTTCGACAACGTGGATGAGAAAGCGGTGTCTCCTGTCCAAGTTGTTGGTGTGGCTTGGCAGGAAGCACATTCACCCAGTGGGCCTTAAAGGACATGTACTGGCCCTTACCGTAGTTACAGCTCCAGACGTCCGCGCTGCCGTGCACCTTGGAACAAACCGATAAGCTGTGCTGCTGCTGCTGCTGCGGCGGCAGGATGGACCACCACATCTGAGCCACGTTTCTCCCAGGCCACTGGATGGTGACGCTGCATGTTTTGACGTAGGGCTGTGGTGCCAACGTTAGCTACCTGGCCACACTTCACTTTCTACATATACCCATATTCGGCTCCTCCGGTGTCTTAGCAAAGAACTGCCACACCGCCGAGTAGCTGATTTTACCGCCAACGCACCGCACTGACTGACTACCACCGCCGCTGCCCCGCTGAGCCCTTGTGCCGCTACATTCTTGGACCTGCGAAGCGGGGTGTCTACCCCATGGCCGCTTGGCTCCTGACCTCGCACTGCTGCTACCCTGCTGACTCATGGCCACACTACCCACTTGCTGGCTGCACCGATGCCTGACGCGCAAGCTGTAGCTGCTGACTGTCCTCCTCAAATTGTTCTTCTTCGCTGTATAGTGGCGCTGAGCCCAGACCACATAGTAGATCTCTGGCTGAGGGAACCGGATGGGACAGAGGTGGGCTGACGACAGGGGAGGGCCGCTGACCCGCTCCCGGGCCATGCCAACTAAGGGTTGTGTCTGACGTTCCCACTGTCTCTTGGCTGGGGTTGTGAGATGTCATCTGGGAGGAAGTGAATTACCTAGTCAACCAATCATGAACCCTTGGGTTGCTGGTCAACACACGGCCGCTAGATGACACCGGCAGTTCAGGCCTCACCGAGTGACCCCTGCTGCGACGTCCCCTTACTGTGCTGCGACCTGTACCTGCTCCAGGAATGTTTGTCCCACTGCCACTCGCATGTGAAGGGCCTGCCACCTCTCTGTCTGACATACTGTTTGCTCAAAAATGTACAGACTCTGTTTAATGAAGATATCTGTAGTGTAGAGCGATTATTATCGACAAAGTTGAAATCGGCACAGTTTTTATGGTGATCGGATTTTTTAGATCATGCTATAATAATGTTTAAAATCAGTGCATCATCTATTAAGATGGTGCCATTTTCGACGCTTCCTGTCATTTTGGCGGCCAGCAAATCAGCTTACAGAATAGTGCAGGGTGAGATGTGTGTGCGACGTCATGACTGGGATGTGTATGGTTGCGATTGGCTGGAAAAATCACATGACCTCGTTTTACATAGAACAGCGTTTCCTGTTCAGCCTCAGTGTCTCTCAGCGTCTCAGAGCAGAAGGACGTGCGCTCTGCTTGTGTCCAAACAGCTCAGCAAAATTATTATATTTCTTCACAGAGAAACCTCTACTATTAGCTGTGATCCTTACAATTTAGTTAGATTAGAGATTGGAAGATTTTATATAGTTAGGTAGAGAATTTTAAAGGAGCATCTACCGCTGTAAAGTCACAGGGGGGAGCGGAGGGGGGGCCCCCGCGGGCGAACACAGACAAGCTCTATAAAGAATACTGGATAAAGTTCACCAAGACTTAGTGTAGACATTGCACTGCAATAGCTTTATTATTAACAGTTTTCTATTGAAATATTTCCAGGATATTGGGCAGCCTGAACTTATAGGATACACATCTTTTCTAGTAACTGCAGGTCTCTTTGTTAGGTGCAAAACTCCACTTTTATTATCAGTATACATTTCAGATAGGTGTTCATTTTCAATTTTGCCCATTCCACTTTTGTTGATATATCCACCTTGCAGTTAAATTAGAATCCAGCAATTTTGTAGTCACCACAGGTGAATTGAAAGGTGCCAAAAATATCTTGTATTATACGAATAGACAAGCTCTATAAAGAATACTGGATAAAGTTCACCAAGACTTAGTGTAGACATTGCACTGCAATAGCTTTATTATTAACAGTTTTCTATTGAAATATTTCCTGGATATTGGGCAGCCTGAACTTATAGGATACACATCTTTTCTAGTAACTGCAGGTCTCTTTGTTAGGTGCAAAACTCCACTTTTATTATCAGTATACATTTCAGATAGGTGTTCATTTTCAATTTGCCCATTCCACTTTTGTTGATATATCCACCTTGCATTTAAATTAGAATCCAGCAATTTTGTAGTCACCACAGGTGAATTGAAAGGTGCCAAAAATATCTTGTATTATACGAATAGACAAGCTCTATAAAGAATACTGGATAAAGTTCACCAAGACTTAGTGTAGACATTGCACTGCAATAGCTTTATTATTAACAGTTTTCTATTGAAATATTTCCTGGATATTGGGCAGCCTGAACTTATAGGATACACATCTTTTCTAGTAACTGCAGGTCTCTTTGTTAGGTGCAAAACTCCACTTTTATTATCAGTATACATTTCAGATAGGTGTTCATTTTCAATTTTGCCCATTCCACTTTTGTTGATATATCCACCTTGCAGTTAAATTAGAATCCAGCAATTTTGTAGTCACCACAGGTGAATTGAAAGGTGCCAAAATATCTTGTATTATACAAATAGACAAGCTCTATAAAGAATACTGGATAAAGTTCACCAAGACTTAGTGTAGACATTGCACTGCAATAGCTTTATTATTAACAGTTTTCTATTGAAATATTTCCTGGATATTGGGCAGCCTGAACTTATAGGATACACATCTTTTCTAGTAACTGCAGGTCTCTTTGTTAGGTGAAAAACTCCACTTTTATTATCAGTATACATTTCAGATAGGTGTTCATTTTCAATTTTGCCCATTCCACTTTTGTTGATATATCCACCTTGCATTTTAATTAGAATCCAGCAATTTTGTAGTCACCACAGGTGAATTGAAAGGTGCCAAAAATATCTTGTATTATACGAATAGACAAGCTCTATAAGAATACTGGATAAAGTTCACCAAGACTTAGTGTAGACATTGCACTGCAATAGCTTTATTATTAACAGTTTTCTATTGAAATATTTCCGGGATATTGTGCAGCCTGAACTTATAGGATACACATCTTTTCTAGTTACTGCAGGTCTCTTTGTTAGGTGCAAAACTCCACTTTTATTATCAGTATACATTTCAGATAGGTGTTGATTTTCAATTTTGCCCATTCCACCTTTGTTGATATATCCACCTTGCACTTAAATTTGAATCCAGCAATTTTATAGTCACCACAGGTGAATTGAAAGGTGCCAAAATTATCTTGTATTATACGAATACATAACAGATACGTGTTTTTTGACTTTGGCGCACTACAGCTTTGTTCATTGAGGCAGCTTGCACTTAAATTTGAATACAGCAATTTTATAGTCACCACAGGTGAATTAATAGGTGCCAAAAATACCTTGTATTATCCGAATACATTTTAGATACGTGTTTTTTCACTTTGGCGCAAGCCAGCTTTGTTGATAGATCTACTTTGCAGTTATATTTGAATCCAGCAATTTTGTTTTGATTTGAGGGATTTGAGAATAGCTGTGATTTGCCGTCTTTTAATAAGAGACTTTCCAAAACTCTTCCATACCTTCTCAAATTTTTATATTTCTGAACATGGAGCGAAATTCAGGTGGTAAGCGAGCAAAGAGGGGGGTAGGACATGGAGGTAGAGGTACGAGAGAAGGTGCTCCTTCCCGTGCTGGCGACAACACGCATGCCAGCGGATCGTTTAGTTGCAGGAGCGTCAGGCCTGTCATTGTGGGTCAGGGCCCTGTGATTCGCAAGTAACAAACGCGTCGCCAATCTGTCCTTCAGTGGTTAATGCAACCTGCATCCAGCAGTCTTAACTCCTCGTCCTCCCAGTCACGGCCACAAATTTCGTCATCAGCATCACCAGCATCCGTCCAACATGAAGCAGCCCAAATGTCAACTCGTGTACCCACCACTGTGGATAATCCATTTTCTGAAGACCTCTTTGATGACAAAATGCGGTTGGGGTCAGAAGGCATGTTAAAAGATCAAGAGGCCAAAGAGGATGATTTTCTCTGCTCTGACGCCCAGTTACTGAAGTTACTGATGCCATCAGAGGAGGAGAAGGAAGCCGGGTCAATCGGCAAAAATCCCGGGCGGTGGGCAACGCCTTGCAGCCCCTCTTGCTTTGTAGCCCGCAGCTCCTGGATGCCGAATGCCCAGGACGACGAAGTCACCGTTGTTTGATGATGATGAGACGACATTGCGGATCCACCCTGGTCTCTTCAGCAGTATTTGCTTGGGAGCGTTTTCCATCCTGGACGAGGAGGAAGACGATGGGGTAGTGGTCAGTACGGGTTCCGCCTCAAAAGGGAAGGGGGGCGGTCGCAGAAGTCCGCTGTTTATGATTCCGCCAGCCACGGTCAGCGCAAACCCCCCGCTCCTCGCTTATCGCCGTCAAAAAGGTCCAGGACCTCTCAAGCCTGGGCCTTCTTTGACCAAGCCTCTGATCACCCAGCGATGTCATATGCCGCCTATGCCGTTAAACGAATAAGTAGAGGCAAGAACCTTAGGTGGTTAACCACCACCAACATGTCACATGCAGCGAATGCATGAGATGAAATTGAGGGAACACTTGGCCAAAAAGGCCAGACCGAAGCCGGGCCCCCCAAACCACTGTCACACCCTCTGTATCCGCCTCCTCCTCCTCCGCCACCCCCAAGGTTCCATTTACCACTTTATCTTTAGAAGTTTTGCATTGGGTCAATGGTTTTGAGGTCATGTTTCTGTGAGATACAGCTATAATTAGGGTCCTTTGGAACAGAAATGTGGCTTTTAAGTGCCATTTCTCCCTCACAATTTTTATAGTGGCTGAGAAGTCATATTTATAATTTTTTGGGGTCAAGTAGTTGTGAGATGAGCAATGTTCATGGTCCTTTGGAACAGAAATGTGGCTTCTAAGTGGCATTTCTCACTCACAATTTTTAATAGTGGCTGAGAAGTCATATTTCTAATTTTTTGGGGTCATGTAGCTGTGAGATACAGCAATAATCAGGGGTCCTTTGGGAACAGAAATGTGGCTTCTAAGTGGCATTTCTCCCTCACAATTTTTAACAGTGGCTGAGAAGTAATTTTTATAATTTTTTTGGGTCATGCTGCTTTGAAATGAAGCAATACTACAGGTTCTATTATAAAAAAATGTTTCTAACAGACATTTGTTCTTCACAATTGTCCAAAGTGGCTCAAGGGTCATGCTTTCAATTTTTTGGGTCATGCTGCTTTGAAATGCAGAAATTTAACCACAGGTCCTATTATAAAAAAATGTTGTTTCTAACAGAAAATTTGTTTCTTTACAATTGTCCAAAGTGGCGCAAGGGTCATGCTTTTAATTTTTGGGGGCATTTTGCTTTGAAATGCAGCTATACTACAGGTCCTATTATAAAAAAAATGTTGTTTCAAACAGACATTTGTTTTTCACAATTGTCCAAAGTGGCTCAAGGGTCATGCTTTGAATTTTTGGGGGCATTTTGCTTTGAAATGCAGCTATACTACAGGTCCTATTATAAAAAAAAATGTTGTTTCTAACGACATTTGTTCTTCCCACAATTGTCCAAAGTGGCTCAAGGGTCAATGCTTTGAATTTTTGGGGCATTTTTGATTTGAAATGCAGCTATATACAGGTCCTATTATAAAAAAAATGTTGTTTCAAAACAGGCATTTGTTCTTCACAATTGTCAAGAGTGGCTCAAGGGTGTGGTGCTGTCAGAAACGGGAAATGGTAGGACACTGTTAATGGAACATATTGCAAAATGACTTGTTTTTGAAAAGATTTTAACATAGCTATCAATCCCTGTATTGAGACAACCCCATTTAATACAATTAAAAAAAGAGAAACAAGACATGGTGGGATTTTCCCTCCTATTTTAAAAAATGTGTTTTCTAGAATTTAACTGCTAAAAAACTTGCATGTACAAAATAGCTGGTAAAAAAATTCCTCTGAATTGTACAAGGGAGGTACAGGAAAACTTGGGCCCGATGTAGGTTATTCAGAGGACATGGAGTATGGAGCAGGACAGAGAACAAAAATACAGAGATAATTTCCTCCAGCACGTTGAGTAAAATAAGAAAAAGAATGGCAAGAAAAAAAGGGCACCTGGGTGGGGAAAGGAGCGTTAACCACCAGTATTTCCCCAAATGAAGCTCAATTGGTCCGCACTCATACGGAGGGGCAAGCGCTACCCAGGGGCAGGGACAGTATATGTCCAGTGAAAACTAAAATGGTGGTTGAAAGACTCCTTTTTCCGGCACTTTTGATCTGGGGTCAGACAGGTTTAATGGTCATTCTGCGGTACAGGGACAGATATAGTCAATGTCCAGTGAAACTAAAATGGGTGGTTGAAAGACTCCTTTTCTTCGGGGAAATTTTGAATCTGTGGGTCAGACAGGTTTAATGGGCATTCTGCGGTACAGGACAGATATAGTCAATGTCCAGTGAAACTAAAAATGGTGGTTGAAAGACTCCTTTTCCGGCACTTTTGAATCTGGGGGTCAGACAGGTTTAATGGTCATTTGCGGGACAGGACCAGAAAATAGTCAATGTCCGTTCAACTAAAATGGTGGTTGAAAGACTCCTTTTTCCAGCACTTTTTAATCTGGGGGTCATGCAGGTTTGGGCTCATGGGTGTGGCCCAGGACATGTACAGTCAATGTTCAGTTCAACTAAAAAGGTGGTTGAAAGACTTTCCCTTTTTTCCCGGGACTTTTAAATCTGGGGGGTCATGCAGGGTTTTGGGGGTCATGCTGGGATTCCAGGGACGGGGATATTTCAATGTCCGTTCAAGTAAGATGATGGGTTTAAATCATTTCTGCTTCTGGGGACTTTTTTAATTTGTGGGTGATGCGGTTTAAGGGTTCATGCTGTGGTACAAGACAGGGATAGTGAATGTTGTGTGTTTTTTTTTCTGTGGCTTTTATTAAACCCAAGTGTGTTGCCTAAGATGTAGCACGTATCCATTTGACTGTTTGTGGATGTTAATTCCAGCTTTCTCCAGCCCTGTTTGGGTGTAAGAATGAAGGTGTTGTTGCTCTCCCATAGACTTTAATGGTCATCGCTCATAATCCGACTGCTCACTATCGACTATCTGGTCGATGATGGTCCACTATCGACCATCGCCCGATGTCGATGGCCAACGCAATTGCTCAACACTAGATATCTGTATATGATAAATACACACCCTGTATTTGACTCCAAATGAACCCACTAACAGGCTTGGGTAACCCTTGGATATAAATTGCACAAAAGAAATGAGCAGCCAAAAATTAACTAGTATGTGGCGTGTTAAAACGACGTGTATTTTACTGACTACAACAGCAGAATCACGCTTAATTAACCTTCGGATATAAATTATGCTACAAGAAAGATTTCTTCTTTGGCGTTGAAAAACATTGTTTCTTTTACTTACTACAACAGTAGAAACACGCTTAATTAACCCTTGGATATAAATTGCTCAAAAGAAATGAGCTGCCAAAAATTAACAGGTATGTGGCATGTTAAAACGATGTGTATTTTACTGATTACAACAGCAGAAATACGCTTAATTAACCTTCGGATATGAATTATGCTACAGGAAAAATTTCTTCTTTGGTGTTGAAAAATACCGTTTCTTTTACTGACTACAATAGCAGAAACACGCTTAATTAACCCTTGGATATAAATAGCACCAAAGAAATGAGATGCTAAAAATTAACAGGTATGTGGCGTGTTAAAACGACGTGTATTTTACTGACTACAACAGCAGAAAAACGCTCAATTAACCTTCGGATATGAATTATGCTACAGGAAAAATTTATTCTTTGGCGTTGAAAAACACTGTTTCCTTTACTGACTACAATAGCAGAAACATGCTTAATTAACCCTTGGATATAAATTGCGCAAAAGAAATAAGCAACCAAAAATTAACTGGTATGTGGATTGTAAAAACGCTGTTTCTTTAACTGAATACAACAGCAAAAACAGGCTTAGATGACCCTTGGATATTCAATGTGCTCCAGAACTGACCAGATAGTATTAAAATGTATATGCAGCTGAATTGGACGCACACTGGACTTCAATTCAAATACCCCACAAAATCAACATTAGAACGTAAGAGAAGCAGTCTCTCAGAAAAGCTGTGACACCACCCAAAAAATCGCTGTATAAAAGTTCTTTCTTTTGTGTGAGATCTCTAATACTGGAGCTGCAGCAGCTACAACAAGGCACAGAGAGATGAATGTGAACTGTCAGCATCGCGTCCGGACTTATATAGTGCAGGGACGTCACAGAATCCCGCCGGTCTCTGATTGGCTTCATCTCTGCACATGTCATTTAGGGTTCTTCTTTCTTCCTCCCAGAGTTCTTTGCCCCATGTAACGCCATGTGCTTGCAGCCATTTTATCAATTAAAAGCATGCTTCATTCCCGCGAATCACCCCAAACTTCGACTTCATTCAGAATCGAAGTTTTCCTGAAATTCTAAACGAATTCCACTTCGTTAGAAACGATTTGCCCTTCTCTAACAGTAGGGTTCATTGAGTTAGTTCATTTTGGAGGTGATCTGCTCTGCTGTAGCATGTATTGCTATGACTGAGGAGGAATACTCTGAAACGCATAAGCGTGTTTGCTTTCTTTGTATTGTTATGACTTTTCACGAATAAAGCTAAAATTGTTTAACTTTTAAACACCATGTGTAAGCTGGGATCAAGCAATTTTTTGGTGACTTTAGTATGTCAGTATGTTTTTGTTTACCTTCTTAGATGGTGTTAACTAGTGTTGAGCGATTATAATCGACAAAGTTGAAATCGGCACGGTTTTTAGGTTGATCGGAATTTTTCGATCACGCGAAAATGGCGCATAATCTATTAATATTGCACCATTTTCGGCGCTTCCTGTCATTTTGGCGGCCAGCAAATCAGCTTAGAGAATAAAGCAGGGTGAGCTGGGTGTGCGCATCATGACTGGGATGTGTATGGTTGTGATTGGCTGGAAAAATCACATGGCCTCGTTTTACATAGAACAGCCCTTCCTGTTCAGCATCAGTGTGTGTCTGTGTCTCATAAGAGCTGGATGTGTGCTAGGTCTCTCTCAATGCAGCTCAGCGAAACAGTTCTCTTTGTTCACACAGACAACTATGCTTTTAGCTGTGAACATTAGAACATAGGTAGATTAGAGAATTTCAGTTTTTGGTTACTTAGGCTGAGAATTTGAAAGAAGCATCTAACGCTGTACAGCCGCGTCGGGAGGAGGGCGGGAGGTGTGCGGGCGAACACAGACAGACAGGCTGGCAGGCTTTTGAAAGGAGAGTGGATATTGTGCAGCCAAGACTCTGCTTTGACCCTGCATTGAAATGGCTTTTTATTAACAGTTTATGGCCATTTTTTTGTGAAATATTACCTTCTATTTTGTGCAGCCTGTACTTATATTAGGATACAGATCTTTTATAGTAACTGCAGGTGTATTTGATAGGTGTAAAACTCACCTTTTATTATCTGTACACGATTTAATTAATTTTTTTTTTCACTTTGGCGCAGCTCAGTTTTGTTCAAAGACCCACTTTGTACTTCCAATAGGATACAGAATTTTTCTAGTCACCGCAGGTGTATTTATAGGTGCAAAAACCACGTTTTATTATCCGCACACAATTTAATTAGCTTTTGTTCACTTTGGCGCAGGCCATTTTTGTTGAAAGACCCATCTTGTACTTATATTACCATACAGAAATTTGCTAGTAATTGGTGTTGTATTTCATAGGTGCAAAAACCACCTATTATTATCAGTACACAATTTAATTACGTGTTTTTCACTTTGGCGCAGCTCAGTTTTGTTCAAAGACCCACTTTGTACTTACAATAGGATACAGAATTTCTCTTGTCACCGCAGGTGTATTTATAGGTGCAAAAACCAGGTTTTATTATCCGTACACAATTTAATTAGGTTTTGTTCACTTTGGCTCAGGCCATTTTTTGTTGAAAGACCCATCTTGTACTTTTTTCTGTATTACCATACAGAAATTTGCTAGTAATTGGTGTTGTATTTCATAGGTGCAAAAACCACCTTTTATTATCCGTATACATTTCAAATAGGTGTTTTTTTTTACTTTGGTGCATCCCAGTTTTGTTCAAAGAGCCACCTTGTACTTAAATTTGAATACAGAAATTTTGTAGTTACTGTTGGTGTATTTTATTAGTGCAAAACCCCCCGTTTGTTATCCGTATAACATTTAAATAGCTGTATTACACGTGGTGCGGCCCTAGTTTTTTTTTCAAATAGCCACATTGTACAACAATTCTCGTTTGTCATTGATGCAAAAAACACAATTTCTCATCCTTGTAACTTCTGAATAGTATTATTGCGCTCGTTGAATCTCAGTTTTCATCCCTGTAGTGAGACACCCATTTAATACAATTAAAAAAAAGAGAAACAAAGACGTGGTGGGATTCCATTCTATTTTAAAAATGTGTTTTCTAGAATTAAACTTCTAAAAAACTTGCATGTACAATATAGCTGATACAAATATTCCTTTGAATTGTACAAGGGAGGTACAGGAAGACTTGAACAGATGTAGGTTACCCAGGACAGGGATAGTCTATGTCCAGTTCAACTAAAATGGTGGTTGAAGGACTCCTTTTTCTGGCACTTTTTAATCTGTGGTACAGGACATGTAAAGTCAATGTCCATTGAAACTAAAATGGTGGTTCAAAGACTCCTTTTTCCAGCACTTTTTTAGTCTGGGTGTCATGCAGGTTTGGGGCTCATGCTGTGGCCCAGGACATGTATAGTCAATGTCCAGTGAACCTAAAATGATGGTTGAAAGACTCCTTTTTCCGGCACTTTTAAATCTGTGTGTTAGACAGGTTTAATGGTCATACTGCATTACAGGACATGTATAGTCAATGTCCAGTGAAACTAAAATGGTGGTTGAAAGACTCCTTTTTCCGGCACTTTTTTAGTCTGGGAGTCATGCAGGTTTGGGGCTCATGCTGTGGCCCAGCACAGGTATAGTCAATGTCCAGTTCAACTAAAATGGTGGTTCAAAGACTCCCTTTTCCAGCACTTTTTTAATCTGGGGGTCATGCAGGTTTGGGGCTCATGCTGTGGCCCAGGACAGGTATAGTCAATGTCCAGTTCAACTAAAATGGTGGTTGAAAGACTCCTTTTTCCAGCACTTTTTAATCTGTGGGTCAGACAGGTTTAATGGTCATACTGCAGTACAGGACATGTATAGTCAATGTCCAGTGAAACTAAAATGGTGGTTCAAAGACTCCTTTTTCCAGCACTTTTTTAGTCTGGGTGTCATGCAGGTTTGGGGCTCATGCTGTGGCCCAGGACATGTATAGTCAATGTCCAGTTCAACTAAAATGGTGGTTGAAAGACTCCTTTTTCCATCACTTTTTAATCTGTGGGTAAGACAGGTTTAAGGGTCATGCTGCGTTCCAGGACAGGGATGTTCAATGTCCAGTTCAAGTAAAATCATGGTTCAAATCATACTGCCTTTTGGCACTTTTTAATTTATGGATCATGCAGGTTTAAGGGTCATGCTGTGGTACAAGACAGGGATAGTGAATGGTCTGTGACTTTTTTTCTGTGACTTTTATAACCTAATTGTGTTGCCTAAGATGTAGCACGTATCCAGTTTGCTGTTGTGGATGTTAATTCCAGCTTCTCCAGCCCTGTTTGGGTGTAAGAATGAAGGTGTTGTTCCTCCCCCGTAGACTTTAATGGTCATCGGCCATAATCTACTGTCGGCTATCGGAAATCGTCTTAATAATTGCCAATATCGACTATCGACCCGATGACGACAGTCGCCGTAATCGCTCATCACTAGTGTTAACCCATCACATCAATGACACATGGTGCTACACAGTTTTTATGTTGCATATTCGCAATGCTGCCATTTGTCCACTCAGAATACACTTTCACTACAGTAGCATGTGAACAGTTCACAAACTGTACAGTTTTAGAAATACTGACACCTTAGCCCAAAAGCCACTAATCATCCCTTTTTGCAGCATGGGAACAGTTCACAAACTGTACTGTTTTAGAAATACTGACACCTTAGCCCAAAAGCCACTAATCATCCCTTTTTGCAGCATGTGAACAGTTCACAAACTGTACTGTTTTAGAAATACTGACACCCTTAGCCCAAAAGTCACTAATCATCCCTTTTTGCAACTAATAAATCGCTCCTTTTACCCAAGTCAGCAACGAGGTATATGTATGCAGACAGTCTATCACACACCTTATATACCCACCAAGCCAGCTAATGATACATGAATTCATATGGCAACATTGAAAGTAGGAAGTGGTCATTGTATACATATGCAGTCAAATCACTGTTACAAATGTATGTCTAAAACAATAGCTCAGTGAATATGGGGCTCTGAAGAAGATGGATGGTCATTATACCTCTGCTAACAAAATTTTCCCAGTGCATCCCCATATTGTGGAACTCACTACCAAAACACATCAGATTCTACTCCACCTTTACAATTTTCGAAAGTAACCTGAAAACCTGGAACTGATGGCGTTTTAAAATAAATAAAAATATTAACCTTGGAAGGATTTGTAGCCCACCTAAAGCCAGTTTAACATGATTATAGTAAAGTACAAATTTCTGCAATTATATTGTAGCAACACATTTTTGACTCCATAATGCTGTTAGTTTACTTTATTAGACCAGCTGTCAGCCCCATTATGCTTCCATGCACTAGCTTAGGGAAACTTCATGTCACTTTTTGTCTGAATAGTAAAGATACGTGGAAGGAAACATGTAGATGTTGTATGGAGGGCCTGCTGATATTAGTTCCACACAATAAAGCAATGGTCACAGTAGCTAGAGTGGGTCTCAGTCCCTAGTACAATGCGTGTAGTGTATGACAGTAGAATGTCCATGATGTCCTGTGCAGAATGAGGTAGCCAATCAGTCCTTTACTGGGTAATGACAACAGAATTCACAGAAGATGCAAATGACACCGTCTCTAGGTTACAGTGGGAAACTATACTTGTATATAGACTTCCCCTTTATACAATAGTATTTAAAATAATAGCTGTTTTTGTTAAAAATTATATTACCACGTCAGACAATTTACCAGTTGGTTCAGTAGATTGTTAGAAAACCAACAGACTCCACATTCATGGTTTGCATGTTTTTGAGTCTGTGTATTTGAATAATTATTTGAAATGGGATGTGTTCAAAATAATAGCAATTCAATGAGTGAGGTCAGTCATTCCGTGAAGAAACAGGTGTGAATCGGGTGGCCCCTATTTAAGGGTGATGCCAGCACACATTGTACATGCATTTCTCCAGGAAAGCCTGAGAAATATGGGTCGTTCGAAACATTGTTCAGAAGAATAGCATACTTTGATTAAAAAGTTGATTGGAGAGGGTAAAACTCATAAAGAAGTGCAGAGAATGATTGGCTGTTCAGCAAAAATAATCTCCAGGCTTTAAAATGGAAAGAAAAACCAGAGAGGCATGGAAGACAACCATTCGAATGGATCAAACAATAGCAAGAATTGCAAAGGGGCAGCCAATGATCAGCTCCGGGATGATCAGAGACAGTCTCCAGTTACCTGTGAGTGCTGTGGCAGCTAGAAAACGCCTGTGTAAAGCTAATCTATTACCAAGAAGTCCCCGCAAAGTCCCACTGTTACAAAAATGTCATGTGTGGAAGCGAATACAATTTGCCAAAGAACACTTCAACTGGCCAAAAGAGAAATGGAGAAACATTGTGTGGACTGATGAAAGTAAAATAGTTCTTTTTGGGTCCAAGGGCCAAAGACAGTTCGTCAGACGACCCCAAAACTCTGAATTCAGGCCACATTACACTCTGAAGACAGTGAAGCATGGTGGTGCAAATATCAGGATATGGGCATGTTTCTCTTCCTATGGTACCGGGTCTATTTACTGCATACCAGGGATCATAGATCAGTTTGCATGTATCAAAATACTTGAAGAGGACATGTTGCCTTACACTGAATAGGAAATGCCCTTGAAATGGGTGTTTCAGCAAGACAATGACCCATTACACACCAGTAAATGAGCAAAATCTTGGTTCCAGTCCAACAAAATTGAGGTTATGGAGTGAACAGCCCAATCCAAGACCTTAATCCGCTAGAACACTTGTGTGGTGACATCAAAAATGCAATTTCTGAGGCAAAGCCAACAAATGCAAATAAATTGTGGGATGTAGTCAAAGCAAAATTTGGCGTCTCTGGGCTATCCTGGTTAAGTAAACTGAATGCACCAGAAGCTCTTATGCTGAAATCTTCTAAAAATAAGTATACCACTTGTTTATCTTCTATTCGCATTGATGATTTTTACCATTTGTCCGTAAATGTTGGACTGTAAACTATTTTGGAATAAAAGGTTTTATATTAAATAAGAAGTCTGCCATCTGTAAAGATTTTACTGTTAATTGGAACCGAGGAGGTGGCTCATATGGAGACTTGTTAAGTGGTTTACGCTATAGAGTTGGCTATTAAAGATTGAAATTATACAATTGCCTCCTCAAACAACTCTATTGAAGTTTTGACTGAAAATGTCTTTTGAAGAGTTTTCCATTATGACTGACACTAGAGCTGAGCTATTTCAGTTTACAGAAGCTGAGAAAGCAAATATATTGCAACAAGCGTAATGTGCGGGCTTAAGATGGGAGAAGCCCAATAATGAGACATCTGATTGCCTTAAAAAACTGGATAGCCTGAAGAGAAAAGAGCTTAATTCACGGTTACATGCATCAACCATTACAGAATACATCAAGGTTGCTTGAATCCCAAGAGGAATTCGTAGCCCTCTACAGCCGATATTATTACCAGATGATAAAGGACATCAAGATAATGGTTTGCGATAGGAAACCAATATTCCATGAATCTTATGTTTCTCACTGTTCAACACATTCAAAGCAGTTTAGAAAATTTGAAGATTGAGATTAGAAATTTGGAGGAAGAATATAGAAAAACAGTAACTGGGGAACAATTTAATAAAAATACACAAGCAATAAAAGAAAATTTGGACAAAATGAAAATTCAGCTATTACAAAATAAAATAAAAAAGTTTGAACGAGATACCAAGGACTATTTAAATAATCGCGTCTATACATTGTCGGAAGAGAGATCTAAGTCCAGATGTTTTAACAGGAACTATAAAGAGAGACAGCATACTGACACTTCATCTAACAGTTCAGAAAACCTAGGTCGACAAGATCATATGCAGTTAAGATCAGAAATGAGACAAAAAGATTTTTTAGAGGAAACATGTTCAAACGAGGAACTTGGCGCAGTTGGTGGCATTACCGTAAAAGAGTTAAGAAAACAGAACACAACATCGAAAGGCAGAGGGAGAAAAAAACGCAATTAGAAGATTTATGTATTAACATTTCATCCAAAGAACTGGAAGTTTCACAAAAAAGTTTAATTAATAAAGGACTAAATTTTGTTCCTGTACTGGATAAAGAATTTTTTGACTTTGAAGTTGATCTTTACAAAATGTGTAGAAATGTAAGGTTGAAAATGTTTTTCCATCAAAATAATAGGACCAAACATTGTTCCAAAGAAATTGCGAAAAAAGAACATGTTTGATCCTGAGATTTCTTCCCCTATGCTAGAAGCATTTCAGAATGTTGTATTAAATGAAGTCAGACAAGGTTGGGATGTTAAAAAGAAGGTTCCAAGAAATCTCACTAAAGAAGAATTTTCAGCTTTACACCAGCTAAAAAATGACTCCTCCCTTTTCATAAAAAAAGCTGACAAGGGAGGTGCCACCGTCATTGTAGATTGGGACTACTATATACAAGAAATTATGCAACAACTAAATTATGCAACAATTAAATTTATAAGAAATTAGATCGGGATCCATCAATAGAAATAAAAAATATATTGATACAATATTAAGTGAAGCTGTATTAAATGGGGTAATTTCTGAAAATATTAAAAAAATTCTTACTAATGATCACCTCGGGTACCGATTTTTTACACAGTTCCGAAAATTCATAAATCATTAATGAGACCACCAGGCAGACTGATAGTATTGGGTGTTAACTCGATATTTGAACCATTAGCTAGGTTTGTGGATGAATTTCTACAGCCATTAGTTAAAAGATAAAAGCAATGTTTACAGGATACCAAACAATTTCTGATAACCATTTCTGATATTGAAATATGTCCTAACGATTGGCTGTGTACGTTAGATATACAGTCGTTATATACAAATATCCCGTATGAGGAAGGTAGGGAAGTTGTTCGAAATGTGTTAAATGAGGATCCAGCCCTTAGTAATTCTTTCATCAATTTCCTCATGACATTATTGGATGTTATACTGACAAAAAAAATTTTTAGATTTGGGAATGAGTTTTTCCTGCAGCTACAGGGGACCATGATGGGGTCACCTGTAGCTCTGGGGTATGCTAATCTTTTTATTGGCATTTTGGAGAAGACACATATTTTAGAGTCTAAATATCAGACAAATATCGTTTTATGGCGTCGTTATGTCGACAATGTCTTTCTTGTATGGCATGGATCAGAATTGGAGTTGAATGAGTTTGTGCAATCCATTAATGGTTTGCATTGCCTCATCAAGTTCACACTACAGAAAGAACAGTATTGAATACTTGGATGTCCTTGTGACAAAAAAAAGGATAACAAATTAGAAACAGCTTGATTTTCCAAGAGGATAGATCGAAACAATTTACTCCATCGTCAGAGTTTTCACAATCCAGGAGTATTTAAGGGAATATTAAAAGGTGAGCTTATTAGAGCTAGACAGATTTGTTCTGATGAAGAAAAATGGATTATATGTAAACAGCGTATATTAGATAAATTTATAAGCAGATGGTATAATCCAAATGAGGTAAAAAAGGTAGCTGAAGAGGTTTCTAACTTGAAAAGAGAAGAGCTATTATGTACTAAGTCTAGGTCTACACAGGATAAAGTAATGTTCCTATCAACATATGACAGACATTCTGATATGATAAGGAAAGTGATTACCAAGCATTAGGGGATCTTGGGCAGTGACCCAAATTTTGGATCACTGTTCAGGGAACTCCCTAGGTTTGTCTTTAAGAAGGGTCGATCGTTGGGAGATTCATTAGTGTCATCGGACATTAGGAAACATAATACAAGACAAATGGTGTTGAATACAGAAAGAAAAGGCACATTTCCGTGTCTTGGCTGCTTGAGCTGTTCCTCTATTATTAGGCGTAGTGTTGAGCGATTTTTATCGACAAAGTTGAAATCGGCAAGGTTTTTATGGTGATCGAAATTTCCAGATCATGCGATAATTAAGGTTAAAATCTGTGCATCATCTATTAAGATCGCGCCTTTTTCGGCGCTTCCTGTAATTTTGGCGGCCAGCAAATCAGATTACAGAATAGAGCAGGGTGAGATGTGTGTGCGACGTCATGACTGGGATGTGTATGGTTGCGATTGGCTGTAAAAATCACATGACCTCGTTTTACATAGAACAGCGTTTCCTGTTTCAGCCTCAGTGTCTCTCAGCGTCTCATAGGGATAGGTCCTGCGCTCTGCCTGTGGCCAAACAGCTCAGCGAAATTAGTCTATTTCTGCACAGAGAAACCTCTACTATTAGCTGTGATCCTTCCAATTTAGTTAGATTAGAGATTTGTAGATTTTATGTAGTTAGCTAGAGTATTTTAATGCAGCTTCTAGCGCTGTAAATTCACGGCGGGGGGAGCAAGGGGGGCCCCCGCGGGCGAACACAGACAAGCTCTATCTATAAAGAACACTGGATAAAGTTCACCAAGACTTAGTGTAGACATTGTAGTGGAATATCTTTATTATTAACAGTTTGCTATTGAAATATTTCCTGGATATTGGGCAGCCTGAACTTATATTGGATACACATCATTTCTAGTAACTGCAGGTCTCTTTGTTAGATGCAAAACTCCACTTTTATTATCAGTATACATTTCAGATAGGTGTTCATTTTCAATTTTACCCATTACACCTGTGACTGTTGATATATCCACCTTGCAGTTAAATTACAATCCAGCAATCTTGTAGTCAGCACAGGTTGTTTGTTGCCAAAAATACCGTGTATCGTACGAAAACATCACAGTTACGTGTTTTTTGACTTTTGCGCACCCAGCATTGTTCATTGACGCAGCATCTACTTAAATCTTAAAACAGCAATTCTATATTCACCACAGGTGAATTGAAAGGTGCAAAAAATATCGTTTATTATACCAAAACATAACAGTTACTGTTTTTTGACTTTTGCACACCCAGCATTGTTCATTGACGCAGCATCTATGTAAATCTAAAAACAGCAATTCTATTCACCACAGGTGAATTGAAAGGTGCAAAAAATATCGTTTATTATACCAAAACATAACAGTTACGTGTTTTTGACTTTTGCGCACCCAGCATTGTTCATTGACGCAGCATCTACGTAAATCTTAAAACAGCAATTCTATATTCACCACAGGTGAATTGAAAGGTGCAAAAAATACCGTTTAATATACCAAAACATAAAATTTTCGTTTTTTTTTGACTTTTGCGCACCCAGCATTGTTCATTGACGCAGCATCTACTTAAATCTTAAAACAGCAATTCTATATTCACCACAGGTGAATTGAAAGGTGCAAAAAATACCGTTTATTATACCAAAACATAACAGTTACGTGTTTTTTTACTTTTGCGCACCCAGCATTGTTCATTGACGCAGCATCTACGTAAATCTTAAAACAGCAATTCTATATTCACCACAGGTGAATTGAAAGGTGCAAAAAAATACCGTTTATTATACCAAAACATAACAGATACGTGTTTTTTGGACTTTTGCCCAGTCCAGATTTGTTGATAGACACCTTGCAGTTAAATTTGAATCCAGCAATTTTGTTTTGATTAGAGGGATTTGAGAATAGCTGTGATTTGCCGTCTTTTAATAAGAGACTTTCCAAAACTATTCCATACCTTCTCAAATGTTTATATTTCTGAACATGGAGCGAAATGCAGGTGGTAAGCGAGCAAAGAGGGGGGTAGCACATGGAGGTAGAGGTACGAGAGAAGGTGCTCCTTCCAGTGCTGGCGACAACACGCATGCCAGCGGATCGTCAGTTGCAGGACCGTCAGGCCTGTCATCGCTGGGTCAGGGCCCTGTGAATCTAAGTAACAAACATCGTCGCCAATCTGTCCTTCAGTGGTTAATGCAACCTGCATCTAGCAGTCTTACCTCCTCGTCCTCCCAGTCACGGCCACAAATGTCGTCATCAGCATCGTCAGCATGGATCTTGCGGGTTTTGGGGTCATGCTGTGGTTCAGAACAGGCATAGTCATTGTCCAGTTCAACTAAAATGGTGGTTGAAAGACTCCTTTTTCCGGCACTTTTTAAATCTGGGGGTTATGCAGGTTTGGGGCTCATGCTGTGGCCCAGGACAGGTATTGTCAATGTCCAGTGAAACTAAAATGGTGGTTGAAAGACTCCTTTTTCCGGCACTTTTTAAATGTGGGGGTCATGCAGGTTTGGGGCTCATGCTGTGGCCCAGGACAGGTATAGTCAATGTCCAGTGAAACTAAATTGGTGGTTGAAAGACTCCTTTTTCCGGCACTTTTTAAATGTGGGGGTCATGCAGGTTTGGGGCTCATGCTGTGGACCAGGACAGGTATAGTCAATGTCCAGTGAAACTAAAATGTGGTTGAAAGAATCCTTTTTCCGGCACTTTTTAAATGTGGGGTCATGCAGGTTTGGGGCTCATGCTGTGGCCCAGGACAGGGATATTCAATGTCCAGTTCAAGTAACATGATGGTTCAAATCATACTGCCTTCTGGCACTTTTCAATTTGTGGGTGATGCAGGTTTAAGGGTCAGGCTGTGGTACAAGACAGGGATAGTGAATGGTCTGTGACTTTTTTTTTGTGACTTTTATAACCTAAGTGTGTTGCCTAAGATGTAGCACGTATCCATTTGACTGTTGTGGATGTTAATTTCAGCTTCTCCAGCCTTGTTTGGGTGTAATAATGAAGGTGTTGTTGCTCTCCCATAGACTTTAATGGTCATCGCTCATAATCGACGCTCACTATCGAAAAACCTTATCGATAGCGGCCGACTATCGACTATCGATCGATCTCGATAGCCAACGCAATCGCTCAACACTAATTAGGGGTTCTAGTATAAAGCATCCATTACATGGTACAGATGTTAAGATCAGAGATTATTTCACGTGCAATATCGTGCAAGTAATATATTTGATTAAATGTCCGTGCGGTATGGTTTACATTGGCCAAACTAAAAGACCTATTAAAATCCGCTTAAATGAACATAGGTCTAACATACGTCTATACAAAAATAAAAATAGGGAAAAAGAGATGGAAAATGAGTCTAAGAGACAGTTTGGCAAATCAAATCTCGCAAGTCATTTTTGTGAGGCAAATCATGGAGTAAGTGAACTCTGTTGGTGTGTGCAAGGCAAAGATGCAGAAGGGGTTAAAACCCAGCTCCTGCAACGGGAAGCTTTTTGGATTAGCAAAATGCAATAGCTAATTCCAAAAGGTCTTAATGAAATATATAGTCTGAAAGTGTTTTTATAATCTTCGGTAACTGTTTTATGTTTTGTTTTTAATACTTGAGATGTGGTATTTAAACAATAAGAAGCATACACTACGCATGCTTGACAAAGGAGGCATGTCCTTCGAAACGTTGCTGTGATTGTGCAGCTCACTCTAGGTCTGGCGTCTCTGGGCTATCCTGGTTAAGGAAACTGAATGCACCAGAAGCTCTTATGCTGAAATCTTCTAAAAATAAGTATAACACTTGTTTATCTTCTATTCACATTGATGATTTTTACCTTTTGTCCGTAAATGTTGGACTGTAAACTATTTTGAAATAAAAGGTTTCATATTAAATAAGAAGTCTGCCATCTGTAAAGATTTGAATGTAGTCAAAGCATCCTGGGCTGGAGTAACAGTTGACAGGTAACAAGTTTGACATATACAGACACTGCTATTTTTTTAAACAGCCCAAAATTATTTTCTGTAAAGTAGTTACCAACATTATACATTTCTCATCATGTTTTGATTTAGAAAACAGTGTGAAATGTTTCCAGTGCATGAAATAAAAACTATTAAATCTATTATCTAAGACAGCAGATAACTCCTTCTGATTTCCACAGGTTTTAGTCCCCGACATACACACCCACAGCTGTACTTCTGATTAGCAGGAAAGTTCCTGAGTGAGAGTGACGGTGTATTTCTCTTGCAGCTTTGTTGATCTTCTCTCTCTGACACTCTGACTCACTCTCTTACAGGCCCAGCAGCTTACAGACTGGCAGTTTTTATTTAACTGTGTCTCTGTAACTATGGTTACAG
>JAODAL010018296.1:67500-75148 GCA_025379985.1 Phyllomedusa bahiana
CCGTTGGTGAGAGCACCCATGGGGGGGCCACCCCCTCACCATCAATAGCCAACCTTTTTATGGCATGGCCAGAGCACCATGGCATTTTCACCACGAGTAATCCTTTTGGAGATAGCATACTCTGGTATGGACGCTACATAGATGATCTCTTGGTCATCTGTTGGGGATATGTAGCGTCCATACCAGAGTTTATGCATTACATTAATGACAATATGTGTAATCTACAATTTATGTACTCTCTGCAAATACAGAGTATCCCTTTTCTATAAATTTATTTGCATGGTGATACCAACACTGGAAGAGTTTATACCACCCGATATAGGAAACCGCTAAGTGGGAATACAATTTTTAAAGCAAACAGTTGTCATCCAGCTCACACTATATCTGCTATACTGTTGTTTGAATATACTAGAGCCAGGAGAGCTTGCATTCTGGATAGCGATTTTGCTAAGGAGAAAAAACACATAGTAAAATGTTACTGGCTAGAGGGCATAATAAAAAAGAGCATCAAACACAGAACTCCCTGCTCTACAAACAAAATTTATCCTTTAACAGGGAGGGTAGCAATTTACTAACATTTACTACAAGATACAGTAGGAATTTCAATCAAATTAAAAAGTGTTTTTTAAAAAACCTCCCCATTTTGAGACTACTATTATTAATGGTAATATATATATGCTTTGGTGCAGCTAGGCATTTTGTGGAATATCATGCAGAAAATTTAGGAGCTCAATTTTGTTATTGAATCTATGGTAAGGCCTAGTAGAGGAGGTGATTGGAAGAAGAAGGTGAGATTACGTGAAGCATTCTGGATCCTAGAACTCAATGTGAGATTCCCACATGGCAGAAATTTGAAAAATTACCTATTATAAATTTATTAGATTTAGTATATGTTTGAGATATGTATTGAACATCTACTATTTAAAGGGGTTGTCTCACTACAAGGATTGCTTTTTATGTTAAAGATCTTGCAAAAACAAGTCACTTTGTGATAAATGTCTATTAACAGTATTCTACCTATTCTGAGATATTCCGTCTTGTATGAGCTGCATGAGCTCCTCAGGTTGCTATAGCCACAGATCTGTTTAATCTCTCATGATAGGCTGCCAGTGCTGGTCGCTATAGCTACAGGCCTGGCTTCTACTGCAGCCTAGTAGAAGCCAGTAAACACGCCCCTGAATTCAAATTGAAAGCAAGAAAACAGGACTGAGGTAATATGAATCAAAGTAGTGAGACAACCCCTTTAAGTGATAACATATATTATATATATATATATATATTATATATATATATATATATATATATATAATATATATAATATATATATAATATATATATATATATACACTACCGTTCAAAAGTTTGGGGTCACTTAGAAATTTCCTAATTTTTGAAAGAAAAGCATAGTTTTTTTCAATGAAACTAACATTAAATGAATCAGAAATACACTCTATACATTTTTAATGTGGTAAATGACTATTCTAGCTGCAAACATCTGGTTGTTAATGCAATATCTACATAGGTGTATAGAGGCCCATTTCCAACAACCATCACTCCAGTGTTCTAATGGTACATTTTGTTTACTAACTGTGTAAGAAGGCTATTGGATATTTTGAAAACCCTTGTGCAAGTATGTTAGCACAGCTGGAAACAGTTTTACTAATTAGAGAAGCTATAAAACTGACCTTCCTTTGAGCTAGTTAAGAATCTGAAGCATTACATTTGTTGGTTCGATTAAACTCACAATATGGCTAGAAAAAGAGAACTTTCATGTGAAACTCGACAGTCTATTCTTGTTCTGAGAGATGAAGGCTATTCCATGCGAGAAGTTGCCAAGAAACTGAAGATTTCCTACAATGGTGTGTACTACTTCCTTCAGAGGAGAGCACAAATAGGCTCTAACCAGAGTAGAAAGAGAAGTGGGAGGTCCCGCTGCACAACTGAGCAACAAGAAAAGTACATTAGAGTCTCTAGTTTGAGAAATCGACGCCTCACAGGTCCTCAACTGGCAGCTTCATTAAATAGTACCCGCAAAGCGCCAGTGTCAACATCTACAGTGAAGAGGCGACACTGGGATGCTGGCCTTCAGGGCAGAGTGGCAAAGAAAAAGCCATATCTGAGACTGGCTAATAAAAGAAAAAGATTAATATGGGCTAAAGAACACAGACATTGGACAGTAAATCCTTTGGATTTTGTACTAATCTTTTCCTAGCCTTATGCTGTCTAAGCAGAGCAACCGCCCCAAAAAGAGCGACCCCGCACTTGCGCCTGAGTAACCCTGAATAAATGGAGGGCAACAGACAGATGAAAAACGGGTGACAAAGAGGCACAGACACAACAGGCAACAAATATAGAGAAATGTTAGGTGGGCCACCATCAAACCAAGAGAACACGCAGGCTGAGGAATAACTATAGACTAAGCCAAAGTCATGAATCAGGAAGTTAGAGTCAAAATGCCAGTAGCAGTACGAGTCAGGAAAACAAGAAAAATCACAAGTGGAGACTCAGGAAGGGATTTAAATATCCTACCCATCCAGGGATTGGTCCAGGTGTTTAACCCCGGAAAGGATGGAGGAAGGCGTAGGAGAAAAGGGACTGGATTTATAAACAGTATAATCGGGTAAGGACCAATAAATTTAGTAGCCTATTTGTGACAGGGCACTTTCACTGTAATGTTTCTTGTACCAAGCTAAACTTTATCCTCTACCGGTAAGGCTTATTCGCACAATAGCACCTAAGGTATTGCTCTAGAGTCTGATTAAAGTGCTCAGTCTGACCGTTAGGCAATGTTCACACAGCTTATTTTGGGACATATTTCAGTCTGTAATTCGCGCCATACTGCACGAATTACGGGCTTGAATATGTCCCAGTCATTACGGTAATCCACAGTTCTCATAGAGAACTATGGATATGTCTCCTCTCCACGCTTGGACAATACGCCGAGCGGGGAGATAAGTGACATGTCAATTACTAGCGGCGAATATGCGCCTCTAGTAATTATAGTCTATGGTCCAGCGAGCTGTCGGCGCCGCCCCCGCTTCCACCCCGCCCCCGTACACACGGCGTAATTGCGGGGGCAAAATACGTCCCACAATTAAGCCATGTGAAATCAGCCTTGGACTCAAGATGGAATACCAATGAAAAGGACAACTGAATTCAAAGTTTAGTACAGAAAAGCCCTCCAGATTTTAGCCACAAACTGTACCCCCCTATCAGAAACAATCTCCAGAATTCCGGGAAGGTGAACTACATGGTCAACAAACAGACATGACAAAAATTTAGAGGCAGGAAGCTGAGACAAAGGTACAGAATACATTACGTGGAAATCCCTAAAGAAGCATTTATGCTATCTATCATACATGAAAAAACTTTGAGATTCTCGGTTCACATATTTTGATCAAAGATGTTTAAGCTGCCACACGACTTTCACGTGTCTCAAATAGGGCAGTCCTATGCTATCTTTTACCTCTCAATAGAGCCACATCAGGCCTCTAACTCGGTCAACAGACCTCCTTCATCCAGAGAGAAAAAAATAAAAAAAACACCCTACCTTCAGGCTGCACTTCTTATGACAGCTTGTGAGAGTGGGCGGGTACAGAACAACAAAATGGAGGCACCATTTCCTCCCCATATAGGTTAAATCAATATACACCAATATAACGTCATGGTTCTGCACAAAAACATTTCTGAAATAACGTATGCAAACCTGGGTGCCACTGGCAGGGCTGCGGCACACATATTTATATATACATGTACACACGCACACCAATGACAGCGGCACACTACTGCAAAAAGGGCAATACATTACGTATAAATCCCTAAAGAAGCATTTATGCTATCTATCATACATGAAAAAACTTTGAGATTCTCGGTTCACATATTTTGATCAGAGCACAAGTCTGGCCGGCGAAACCGTAGGCGGTAACATCATGGAGCATGAGTGGCTACCAGTAGGAATGATGTTCCTGGATAACCACAAAGAACAGAATTGTGCAACTCGTTACACAACCAAAATCTAAACTGAGGCGGTACAAATAATTTCCCATAGAGAGTAGAAGGAGGAGCCAAATACTGAAACTGTCTAATGTCACTGGCAAGGTCGGGAGACAATGCTGGGACTACAACAACTTTAGCTAGAATAGGTAATTCAGGATATTCAGGAGCTTGGGTGGCACAGAAGTTACGGGACAATGTGTCAGCTTTAATGTTTTTAGAGCACAGTCTGTAAGTAACAATAAAGGCAAATCAGGTAAAAAACAATGCCCATATAGCCTGTGTGTGATTGAGTCTCCTAATGGATTTAAGATAAGCCAGGTTCTTATGGTCAGGTAGTACAGAAATCTGATGTCTCACCTTTTCCAAAAAATTTTCCCATTCTTCAAATGACAACTTGATGGTGAAAAGTTCTCAATTCCCAGTGTCATAATTTATCTTCGTATGGGTTAGTCAAAGACGAAGGCCCTTGTGACAGAACTGCCCCCACTCCTTCCTCTGACACATCAAACTCCACCAATAATAATTGGTGAACCCCAGGAATCTCTGGAGGCTGTACCCAATCTAACTTAATGCTAACCTTGACAGAATGCATATTGAAGGCATGCAGAATAAGGATATAACCTAGAAAATGTAATTCTTGTACCTCGAAGAACTCTTTTTCTAGTTTAGCATATAAATAGTTCTCCCTGAGAATCTGCAGGACAGTACATATATGTTCTGTGTTGGAAGACCAATTAGGAGAAAATACTAAAATGCCAATCAGATAGACAATTACAAAACGCCGAATAAGATTTCAGAACAGGTCATTAACAAAATTTTGGAAAACCAACGGTACATTACTTAAGCTGAAGGGCATAACTAAATACTGATAATGTCTACCAGGAGTATCAAGCGCCGTCTTCCACTAATCTCCCTTGTGGATGCGAATTTAATTATATGCACTCTGCAAATCTACTTTGGAAAACCAGGCAGCCCCAGATATCTGGTTAAGCAGATCTAGAATGAGGGGAAAAGGATACTAATTTTTTAACAGTAATTTTATTCAATTCCTGATAGCACTGACACCTCCATCATTCTTCTTGACAAAAGAAAAAGCCGGCCCCATGAGGGAGGTAGAGAGGCAAATATGATCTAATTTTTCATAGCCTCCCTATCAGGCACAGTATATTAAATACCCAACCCTTAAGAAATTTAACATTTGGAAGTAACTCGATAGCACACTTGCGGCATGCATGCGGAACAGGAGGCTCCCTCTCCATTCATGGCTGTCCTGAGATCTCACAGGTAACTCTCCTTCTTACTGTCTGTAGTGGGGTACGAAGCAACCCCTTCTCTTGCTTAACAGTATACGCCACACAAGTTACCCTTTCAAAATGGGGACATGCCATACCAACCTCCATTCTGCTTTCTCTCTCCTCTGTCTGAACTCCAGCACCTCCCTTTCCCCTTCCTGTCACTCTGCCTCTCCAACTGCCTCTGCCTCTCCAACTGCCTTCTCTGGCGGATTCCTTTGCCAGCCACAGCTCTTCACCTTCTGTGTTCTGGCACCATCTACTTGGCAAGAGGACACACAGCACCACAAAGTTGGTACATTGGGAGCGCCAAAACTGAATAGGTTCCTCTTCTATAGGATCTCCTGGTCCTTCCTCTGACTCCGCATGAGGTACACTTGACCCTGGTCCTAGCAGTGGTGGGTTAGCCTCTGGAGGAAGCCACCACTCCTCGTCGACAGTTGGTGTACTTTAGAAGGACAGGATACTTTCTCTGTTGACAGAAGCTCTGGCCATGAAGGCACATGGCCTCAATAAATGTTGGTGCACCATCCTAGTAGTTCCCTGACTTCTCTCAACCTTACTTTGAAGACCAGTATAATAGGGTTGGTTTGACAGATCACTTCTTAAACCTGTGGTTCCCACTGCCAACATGGTTTTTCCATTCTCCGGACAGCCTTGTTCCTCACCATCGTCCGTTCCTCCATTTGCAAAGGAGGCTCTCTCAATCTTCCATTCACCACCAGATTGCGGGGACCCATACAACAGGCCACCAGGTCGTTGATCTCTTGGACCTTTCTGCGATGATCCCCCATCCAAGTTTGGGGCGTCCCTTCCTCCTCTCTTCCCTCACCTGGGGCCATCATAAGGCTAAACAGGCATCTTCCGATTCTCCCAAACATTAGCAGGAAAGGTGAATACCCCATGGTCGAATGCATCGTATAATTGTAGGCCCACACCAACTCAGCCACATAGTTCAGCCAGCTTTCTCTTTTTTTCTCTTCTAGGACCCGTAACATTTGTAATTTGGGTTCTGTTTTTTGGCGCTAAAAAGTTTCCATTTCTTTGGGGTGGAAAAAAAGGAAAAATTTTGTGTCTTTTTTCTGATTGATAAAAAAGGGGCACAGTTTCCCTTTGGGCACCTTACCCTTGAAGCAGGCACCCTGATCGGAATGTAGTGGGTTGGGCGAACCGTACACTAAAATTAAGTTTCTCCATAAGGCCAAGGCAACAGTCTCTGATGTTTGGGGGCCCGGGCGGAAATAGCAAAATGGCCCAACCCGATGAAGGGGATCAATCTGACTAAGAGATTTGGGGAAAATTTATTCTTTAAAAGAAGTGGAATTCGTTTTGAATTTTTGGAAAACTTTTTGGGTTTTTAAAACCCCCCCCTGAAGTTTGGGGTACTTCCCCCGGGGAACAAAATGTGTTTTGATGATTTTAAAAGGGCTGCGAGCAAAATGGGCTACTTGGGGGAAAAAACACTGGGAGGAAGAAGGGGGATGCCTGCATGACAATTTTGCAGAGGTGAAAACCCAAAAGAGAACGGCGGGATTTTGTGACCCTCAACCCCACTATATAAAATCCCCCCCGGGGGGGGCCGGGCGTGGGGGCTTATACCGCTTCAAAATGTAATGATCAGGGAAGGTTTCTGCCGCGGGATTGCTCCTTTTTGAAGAATTTAATTTTTTTATAGCGATTTCTGTGGGGTGTCTAGCCCTTTTTCAGAGGACTGTTCTCTTAATTTTTTCTATTTAATTTTTTGGGGTATTGGGTCTGAAATTCCCAAATGTTTGGGCCCCCTGCAGGTGCATATAAATTTAATATCCAAAATGGGATTAAGCCCGTTCCCGTTGTATTCATTTAAAGGAAAAAAGGGGTTTTTTTCAATAAAATTTCCAATTTAAATTTTTTGGGGGCTCAATTCTTTTGCGACCAAATTTTTCATCCAGGGGTTTTGGTTTTTTAAAAAGTTTTTTTGTGGTGTTTTGGGCCCCCAAAAAACCCTCTTTTTCAAGCCAAAATATATACATTTTTCTGTAGCCTAATTCCAAGCAAAGGTTAATTACTGTTTAAAGGGTTGGGGAGTGGATCCGCCGGACCCCCGCCGCGATTTGGGAAATTAAGGGCCCCGCCCCCCCGGGAAAGGAAATTTTAAATAGCCCCCGGGTTTTTACCAGGCCCGCCCCAAAGCGGGGTGGACCCTTGTTTCGGCTTTTATTACCCCGGTCGGGCCCCCCTGACGGGGTTGTTGCCGGGGGCAGCCCGGGGTGCAGCTTGGGGCAGAAACGTAGTCCGAGAAAAACGTAGTCGTGGGCAGGCAGCAAAGGGCCGGACGGCGGCCAAAGGTTCGTGGGGTGGAAAGGCAGGAAAGGGTTTTG